>OZ026549.1:1617632-1632632 GCA_964020155.1 Chondrilla cf. caribensis | reverse complement strand
TTTGTGCCAGACATAAAATGGCTTCTTCTGCTTCAGTGACAAGGGAGAATGTGTCCTGAGGACAAAATAAACATCATTACATTCTGAATCAGTAGCAGCAAAGATAGTTAAGGATGCAGAAAACAAGGCATAGCATATAACATGTATCATGTTTATACGTACGTAGTTATACTGTGAATACACTTAGTCTATTGTCAAATAAATGTTGTCTGCTAAGGGTCTGCATGTGTATATAGATGTACAAATTATTACGGCATGTATTATCTTGATCAGGATTTGCTGGTCAACTCCCTCACTTGTAAAATTCAAAAGATATCATAAAACCCAACAAGGACATGTTCCATGTCAACAAACCTGGGAAGCAGTTTGGACGATTGTTGACATTCCAACACTGCTAGCTCCAAGAAGCTTTGTTGTAAATTCCACAATTTCATGCTGGTCAACTCCTGAGTGGATGAGGTATTCCATGAGAAGCTGGCCATGTCTCAGGAGAGAGGAGAGCTGAATGCCTTGAAGACATTTGTTGACCAAGATGAGGTCTTCAAAAGTTGACTTCGCTAGGGGTATGGCCGGGAAAACGGACCTGCAGATATCCAAGGTAACAGCAGAACTGGCTGGATTGCAAGGATGCTTGTGAAAGAGCCAGTAACGAAGTACAGCTACGGGAGAACTGAGAAGAATATAACTTTTATCATTCGACCCCTCCCTACTATCACTGTCTGTGCTACGTGCACCTCCCTGAAGAGCTGACTGGAGTTTCTTGAGGTAGTTTAAGGTTGGCTGAGGACTCTCCTCGCTAACCAGTACTGCTTCTTGTAGCAAACTGGTATAGTGTTTATCGAGGGGTTTACTGAGAGTGAATGCATTTTGACTCTTCAACAGGTCGGCAATTTCCTCCTTGCAGCCTTTGGAAATGAACGGATCGACAAAGAAGATCTGAAGACCTTGCATCAGTACTAGGTAGACTAGATTACTGTAGAATGAGAAAAAAACTGCATGTGAAACAGACTATGCAACAATATCACAAATAGTGTGTCATAGATATATATATATATATATATACATATAATACCTTTGTTGTAATGGATGCCTTTTACTGCGGTAATAATAGTCACCATATTGATCTTCTCTATAAGAGGAACTTTCTAATTCACGGTCTTTATGATACCCATGTATAGTTTCAAGGAACCATTTGAAAGCAGTTACCACATTTTCATCATGGTCCTGGAGAAAAGCTGCGAATTTCTTGAAGTTATGTACGCCTGTAATCTCATCCTTGGAAAGATTGAGACTTTGTAACCCTTCATCAAGATGGCCAATAACAACTTCTTCGTCTATTTGCCAGCGAGGGACTTCACCAGTACACCCTCCAGCAGTGGGATCTGTGTAAGACAAGAATAGCACACTTCATATAAAACATACACAACTACATACCTATATATATAATTATAGTTAATGTAAGAGTAATTATAATTATAACGGACTGTAATAATTATTACATGTAGCCTTATTTACCAGGAGCTCCACGTTGTTTGTTGATCTCAGATTCCTTGTCTTTTAACTGACAAGCTAGTGCCATCACAGGGGGAATTCCCACCAGAGGGACCTTCTCTAAAAAATGCTGAATCAGCTTCTGGAGCTGGTCTCGGTTGAACTGACTGAGAATCTCACTCATTGGAGGATGAATCTCACAAGGAACGATTCCTCTGATTCTGGCAATGCAGAGCATGATCACATGTTCACACCATTTGCTACTGCTGCGGCATGAACACATGGCTGATGTGATGCAACCTCTGTCGAACTGAACACACAGGGAGATCGAACTATTGTTGTCATTAGATCCACTATGATAGTAGAATCTGTCCATAATTTCACAGTCTTCCACAGTGCCGGCAAGATGCATACCTAAACAACCGACAAAATTAATGAATGTATATGTAATGCTAACAAACTGAACAATATTATAACACATGGTCAATAATACATAGCATTAATTTATAACCAATGGCATATACTACAGTGATATGGTATAATCTAATAATACAAATTCAAGGACATAATAATTTAAGCACTGCATATACAAGTCCACTTCACCCTAGATCAGGAATTTGTCAAGTTATACAGTAACCGTAACGTAATAGTATAACGGAATGTTCTAAGCTAACCCTGGATTTGGTATTCATAAGGTGCCAGACCCTTTCTTACTTGGACGTTTGAAGTCCGATTTCCAGAAAATTAATGGAGGTGAGAATGGATCTGGTACAAAAGTAGTAAATGTATGCGTTGCTGTATATATACTATTGGCCACTATAGGTCAGTTGAACCTATTGGATAGAAAACTCACATGTGCACTATACCATTGGAGCTTTGCATTCAAATGCCCTTATACTAGCTGACCGATGTGTACATGAGCCATATCAGGTTGCTACTAAAGCCTGGGATGGTATGGAATGGAGTGGGACAAACATCACATGAAATAGGATGGATGTTATGTTCCGTGCCAACCTCAAATTCAAACCTCAAACAGTGCAAACTTCTTTTTCCTAGTTGCACGGATATGACATGTCAGTCCTAGTGACATTATCAAAATCGGCTGCCCAAATTTTCACTTATTTTAAAACTGGCTGATTTTTCACAAATAACTTTCGAAGCACAAGTGAATGCAACCGACCTTTCACAAACACTTGAATGTACGTACTATGACTTCCTCATTTAAAAAGGCTTTACTGATATTGTCCATATCGTTTCACTTTCACCAATATTGTCTATATAGTCCATATACATGTATTGTATTCCCAATGTCGAGATGTCACCAGATTTATGTACGAAGAAGAAACGCATACAAGTGATGACATCTCAACAATGGTGATAAGTATCAACTGTTCTATCATAGTGAGGTTCTGAACAACGCTCATGCCTGGTATACTGTATTGATACGTAGCTCATGCGCTTCTCATTATATCTTCCGAAACAATAAGAACTCACCGATTTGAGTCATCTTCATAAGCTCATGGATGGATGTTCTCCTCGTACGTCTATTGTATTGAAAACAGTGATCGTCCTCTTCGTCATATGGATCGTAGTGGTCCTCATTCCAACGTCTCAAAGCCTTATACTTCTTGTTCTCTCCTAGGTCATTAACAAACTTCATCACACGAGATATCTTGTATTCTGAGATCCCATGCATCGTTTTGGCGCATTCTAACAGACGTTTCTCCTCCAACGGAAAGGACCAGTAAGCTATTCTCTTCTGTACCTCTTCGGGGATACGTTGAGGATGAAGCTGAACCAACTCGAAGGGGATGTTCTGACCGATGAAGCGGGCGCACGTTTCGACGAGAGTTTGGGGGCTAATCCCCTCGTACTGATTTTGAACTTCAATTTCAGCATCGTCCGACAGATGTATCACTTCGACTTCATCAGAGTCTGTGTCATCATCACTTGGTGGCGCGAATTCGTTCCAAGGTACAGACATTTACCTGTTTGGCAACGTTCTTCAGTGTATGTAGAAAGAAACTATAAAAGGACGGTACACCACACTTCAGCTGGACTGTCTGTTAAAAACGGATTCGGTGACTTCTAGGTACGTGGAATTCCACGAAATGTAGACTCTGCATAATATTGTATTGTAGTATAAAATTCGAAGAAATTCCACAGGGGACGCGTGATGCAGGGATCACAGGGAATCCGAAAATGGCACCCCCGAGTCCAATTCCTTAGGGAATATGGCCTACTTTTCTGAAGGTTTTTATATCATTTGTAAGCGTTTTTTTTTCGAAATGAAGGTGTTGTTCAACGTCACTGAGATTCTCTTCCGTTCACTCTTCTGCTTGTATCCATTGGTAACCTGATGAATAGAAGAAGGGATAAGGCTGGAGACGTCTATTATAGCTGTCTTTTAGCAGTTCGACGAGAAACCAGTATAGGCGTTAACACTACTGGTAGCATTGTGCTGTTCGCAACTGGTGGAGACGTTGTTCTTCTGGATAAAACTCTGGACATTCCGGGTGTAAGTTTTATTGTGAGTACGTATGTATGGCCTGTATATATGTGCGTTTGTGTGTGTGTGTGTGTGTGTGTGTGTGTGTGTGTGTGTGTGTGTGTGTGTGTGTGTGTAGGTGTGTGTGAGTAGGTGTGTGCGCATAGGCCATATACCAATGCAATGTATTTCCATTTTCACAATGTACATTTTTACATTAGCATTGTAGCATTTGGCATTCTTTGCGTACGTACATGTGTGTATGTGGGTGTGGGTGTGGGTGTAGGTATGTGGGTGTGTGGGTGCACATACGTGTGTGTGTAGGCTATACTAATGCATTGTATTCCCTTTTTCACATTATGTACATATGTAGGTTTTATTGCATCCGTTATAATGACCCTGTGTAGTAGGTTTAACATGCTGTGTATAATAGGCACCAACCTTTTGTATATTTCCCATAGCAGTGTATCACATGTACTCAAATGTACTAATACATGTGTTTAATACACTGTTTACATTTGTGTTGCATATATATGTACATACGTATGTATATTAATATATTATATCATGCACAACATGACTATATTATGTCTACATGTTTGTTCCCATCCTCGATCATAATTCCTGCATTTCTCCTCTCCAGATCACCAGGCAGTCCGCCATCAACCTCAAGGCAGGTGGTGGGGGAGTGAGATGGTCCCCTCATCCCTCACAACAAACAGCAACTTTAATTTGTGTGTATGTGGCTCCAGTCAGCTTGTACCAGTAGCCTCTGACCCGTATGTGCTGTCTGTAAGCGCGGGGGGGAGGGGGGGGGGGGGTGTCTGAACCCATACAAATTCCTCTAATTTACAACAGGATCTACATTTGCCACAATAATAAATCTGTACATGTCACTGTATTACAGCATGTTATTGATCACATCAATTTATTTAAGGTTGTCCACTAATGTCCTATGAATTAAGTCCATGTGATATGCCAATAGTATGCATGTGTGTGTGTGTTTGTGTGTGTGTGTGTGTGTGTGTGTGTGTGTGTGTGTGTGTGTGTGTGTGTGTATGTGTGTGTGTGTGTGTGTGTGTGTGTGTACACGCGTGTGTGTGTGTGTGTGTGTGTGTACATGTGTACGTGTGTGTGTGTGTGCGCGCGTGTGTATGGGTGAGTAAATGTGTGTGTGTGTGTGTGTGTGCGCGCGTGTGTATGGGTGAGTAAATGTGTGTGTGTGTGTGTGTGTGTGTTTGTGTGTGTGTTATTTCTGTACCTTGCAGTTCAATTAACCTCCATTATCCAAACTGTGTTACAGATAACCCTGAACTGTAATTATAGAGGTTATGCGCTTGACGTCAGGTATACGTCTTATGACGTCATTGAGTGGCAAGAAATGGTACCCCCATCTGTATACCTACTACTATTAACCACTCTATAAATGTCCGCGCTCTTTTTGAGCTTGAGTAGGCACTGTCTTTGTCGGTTTTTCCTTGCTGTTAGTCGGTCATAAATTCGAGGAACTCCATTCCAAGTCATTCGTGTCTGTAAGTCCAATTTTCATCTCATAGTAGCTTTTAAAATGCCTGAAATGAGTTTACTCCGTTGATTCAATCGTCGAATTCGCAATTCTCCATTCACGCGTGTACTTTCTTGCCACTCAATGACGCATGATGACGTCAAATCGTGACGTAAGCGCATAACCTCTATAGTCATAGTAGTTGCTATGAGTTACAAATCCCAAGGGATTTTCCAATTGGGAGATTCCAACCCTTCATACTACTATCATAATAATCAGTTTGTGTGGACTTCATTTGACCCTCAACTCACCCTTCACCTTTAAACTACCAGGTGCTACATAATATTCTTTGGTACAGCTCATGATGATATGGGCCATGTGTGCACATAATAATATAGTGAGCCTTATATATGCACACAAACATGACCGTGTATTGGCATTTTGCACATTAGATTTATGAACCACAAGGTCCAATTAGCTATGATATACAGAGCTACATGTCAGACATATTTAGAGTGTAATTATATGACAAATTAATAATTAAACACAGGTAGACACACGTATGCATATAAAAAACTACTGGCAACTATGTAAAGAGTTGATAAACATTACATTAGCATAAGAAGTGCCGTACAAGATCAGCAGATACTACTAGTCCCTTCTGTACTAGATCAACATGCACTAACAATAGTCCTGTACTGTACTAACCAGACCAACAGACACTACCAGTCCTGATCTGTACTAGATGAGGTACAAATGTTCTCCACCAGTACGAAGAGATGAATTCATCTGTGACCTCACTGGTGACCAAAACCTTGCGATCATGCCAATCACGTTGAATCCGATGTGTTTTCATGTCCTTATAATGGTCATAGTACAATTATTCTGGCATTTTCTCAACATCGTACACAGATCACAGCCTACATCCTTGGTGCTCTATACTTCACTGCGGGAGGGCCTTCCTCCCTGCAATACTCTGGAGATAACATACTATTTCTTCAAGATGTGATGGCCACTCGTGTCCATATCAACGGTGATATCTCGTCAATCGGAAGTGGGGATATCTCTGTGAAGGCCTCCGATATGGGATTGCTTTTACAAGGTGGTAACTATAGAAACACACCATCCGGAGGAATGTGGGTACACAAGTACATGCGTTGTATCTTCACTGTATACCTGTGGTCACCAATAAATACCTGTACTCTGTGGTTTGTTGCAATGAGTGAATGACAGTCCGTCATATTATATTTGAGTTGGTATAATAATATGTACATCTGTATGTATGAATGCATGTTATACACATGTATGTATGTATGTATGTATGTATGTGCACACATATACAAATGTATGTAGTACTAATACATGAAGGTACACATGCAGGTATGTACAAATGCATGTATGGATGTTTCATGTATGTACAGTAGGACCTCTCTGTAAAGGACAAATTGGGACCAGGTAATTTGTCCACTGTAAAGAGATTGTACACTCTTCAGAGGTAAAAATGTATTAACAATTATAAATCTATTTTTCGTGCCTTACAGAGTGTCCTTTGTAGGGAGGTAGTTTCTATGGTGTCCTTTATTGGCAGAGTCCTTTAATAGAGGTTCCACTGTTTGTGTACATGTATGTATGTATTGAGTATCACTGTTGTCATCTTCTTGTACAGGAGCAGCACTGCCACCATCACAAATGGTTTCCAACAGCAATGGGCGCGAAGGACTCAGCTTGGAGCCCCATTCCTCACTCCATCTTCGCAGTAGCACTGGAGAGGAGGTATTAAGAATTAGTCAAGCTGGAATGATCTCCAGTGGACCTCAAACAGTAGCAGCTATGACTGTGGACAGTAGACTGGAAGCAGACACTGTACGTTATATGACACACAGCAGAGATTAGCCTGCTCTCTTACATAACACACAGCAGCAACTAGCCTGTCCATTACATGACACACAGTAGAGACTAGCCTGCTCTCTTACATGACACACAGCAGCAACTAGCCTGTCCATTACATGACACACAGTAGAGACAAATGTACTCCCCTTACAAGAGAAACACACAGTAGAGACAGTCTATAGTCCCAGTCAAACTGGAGTGTTGCAGTGCATTCAACATTGATTTAAGTCTAAATGGTTTCAACAAATCAATATGTAAACACACTAAGGTGATTATGTAATTGATTTGAGTGGACCGTATTATATCGGTGTGGTTTGAAACTAGTGTGCAAATGATTTGAATTGAAGTGTTTTAGTGCTCTAGTGCGAACAGCATTTATACCACTTTTGTGTCATGCGTGTTATTGTGAGGACTGCATCAGTGTTGTATGTGAGGTGGTTCACCTAGGTCTACCATGTGTATGCGCATTTGACATGCATATACATGTTCCATGTTTAACATGTATACTGCATGCTCATCTACATCATTGTGGAATACAGTGTAAGTTACACTGTACACCTGTTTCTCTCATACTTTTCCCTTATATTCGTAGGTCAACTTTGAAAGTTCCTCGTCAGTGTACTCTGATAGTGTGTTGTCATTGCGAGGAGGTAGGCATGTGAACGTTAACACTACTGGTAGCATTGTGCTGTCCGCAACTGGTGGAGATGTTGTTCTTCTGAGTAAAACTCTGGACATCCCAGGTGTAAGTTTTATTGTGAGTACATATGTATGTCCTGTATGCATGACATTGTGCGTTTGTGTGTGTGTGTGTGTGTGTGTGTGTGTGTGTGTGTGTGTGTGTGTGCGCGCATGGGTGTGTGTGGGTGTGGATGTGGGTGTGCATCTGTGTTTATCTGCCTATATACCAATGTATTGTATTCCCTTTTCCCATTATGTACATACGTGGGTTTTATTGGCAGGTTTAATATGCTGTGCATGATACACTATACGTCTACATTTTTGTACCCATCCTCGATCATAATTCCTGCATTTCTCCTCTCCAGATCACCAGGCAGTCCGCCATCAACCTCAAGGCAGGTGGTGGGGGAGTGAGATGGTCCCCCTCATCCCTCACAACGAACAGCAACTTTAATTTGTGTGTATGTGGCTCTGGTCAGCTTGTACCCGTAGCTTCTGACCCGAATGTGATGTCTGTATGTGAGGGGGTGTGTACATGAATCTGCTTGCAATAATAATAATATAATAATCAGCCCTTGAATGTTCAATAGGATCTATAGCTTTGACAACATTGAATTTGCCTGTGTATTCATAACATATACAGTAATATTATTGTAATGTTATTTGACATGTACTGTGTTGTCTTTATTTTACTGTCATCAAATTCTATACTAAAATCCTATGTAGGGAATGTGAATGTGATATACCAATTGCGTGTATATTAGTGTACTTTTAACCTCAATCATCCAAACAACCTGTATGAACTATTAATTACATTAGTCATTTGACCATAGAGCAAGACCAATTGCAATAATTTTTCATTTTATATAATTTCGTATCTGAATTAGGACATTTTACCTAACTGATAAGTAATTTTTTTTAAAACTCTTATGACTAATATACCATATATACTATAAAATAATATAAACCACAATATTTAATATTAAATAATGCTATAATAATATTATAATATACATGCATGTTATAATTAGCTAGATAACATTCAAATAATGTACTGAACATGCATGCGACTGTACATGTACAAAAAACGTATACGTATACGTACATAGATTCTAAGATATATTAATTTTATAATAAATTATTGATGCATACAATATTAAATGCCATAATAACATTATAATATACATGCATGTTATAATTAGATAACATTCAAATAATGTACTTAACATGCATGTGACTGTACAAAAAACATACATAGATTCTAAGAAAATATATTATTTATAATAAATTAATGTGCATACAATATTATATTATATAAAACATGCAAAATACAACTAGTACTAGTTTACAAGTACACACACGTGCACGTGTACACACACACACAAACTGGAGCTCAAGATGGCACAGGTATATATATATATATAATATATACTGTTCTTTACAAACTCCTGTAGTCATCGTAGTCCATTGTATCCACTCCAAACTGAACAACCCATATTCTCCTCATAATGTTCTCTCATACCACCATAATAATAGTGATGCATTATGTTAGCATTGCCCAATTCATCTGGCTCCTGGGGAGGATCTCTCTTTTGCTTGTTCCCTTGGTGACGTGCAGTTCCCTGTTCATCTAGTAGAGATAATTGATTCAACATAGCAGTGGGGATTTCAATTGCTGGAAGAGGAGTGTTCACAAACCGTCGCACTACCATACGCTTAACATCTTCACTACATTTTGTGGACATTTCAAAGGCAAAGCTATTGAATTCCTTCTCCAGTTGTAAAGGCTGGTAAATACTAGCCAGGAGCAACATGGCCTCCTTGACTCTCTTAGGGTTATTTCTGTATTTCTTGATTGCACTACGAGCATTCTCTTCTTTCTCAGGGAGGAGGTGGGTCGTAATCTTTTGAAAAACAGGCACACTGAGGATGCTGGGATTGCCAGAAGGGAGTGAGGTGCTGTACTCTGTCCACAGAATGCCAAGATCTTGACAGAAGCTATATGGGAATTTCCCAAGGGGATATACTTCGTGGTAATCTGAAAGAACTGACAGGAATTTCTCAATAGCATCTCTACCAATAGCACACACTAATGGCGCCCATTCACTTACATTCACACGTTTTTCTAGTACATGACTACCATGAAAATCATACCCGTAGAAAACACGTGATAACCATTGAATCTTCATGATGATTCTTTCGAGAATCATCATGAATTTAGTCTTGAGGCGAACCAGATGGTCATCCACAGAGACGGCTTCCTCGGCTCTACCTTTTATTCTGATGTACAGTCGTCCAAGGGCTCTACCGACATGCTGAAGTTTTTCAACACGACTATTGGGATCAAGAAGTTTTTCAGCACCACTATTGGCATCAAACATATCTGCAAAGTTGAGTAGATGTTCAGGGTCTTGACTTTCGGCCAGTATGTCGACAAGAGACTCAATTGAACATCGCATTGACTTCACAGCATCCTTGTCAGCCAATGAAACAGTTGATATCAACTGAGCCACTTCATCTTCATGACCATTCGATTCTAAATTGGTGCATAATCTTGACACTATGATGTCAAGGACCTCAGAAGGATTCAGGCAGTACTGCCAGTTATCAACGAGGTAGAGGAAAGCCTTGTACCCGCTCTGAGTATCCAGTTGTAATCCGTGATCACCAGTGAGGAAGCTGTTATAGCTGTCACGGTCATAGTAACCAGATGTAATTTTCGACACACGTAAATAAAGCAACTGTAACTGGAACAACAGGGAATGATTCCTATGATTTTGCAGCATGCTTAATTTTTTCAGGAAGGTCTCATGCTTGCTGTCGATAGAGCACTTTGCACTGACTGCCTTCAGTAGAATACTCTGAATTGCTTCATTGGCGCTGGTAAATCTACTGTTCTGCTGTACTAGACGGAGAAACGAAGGGTCACACTGAAGATTTGGTAGTACGCCGACCTTCATTCTTCTCTTCAACTCCTGTAATTCTTGTATTTTGTAGTCAATGTGACGAAAAAAATCTTTCAATTCCTCAGGAAGCAAACGTCTGGCTGAGTAAGCGATCGGGAAAGGGAAAGCATCACTCAGAGTTGTGAACAGTACATGAGCGGAATCCAGTTCAAGGGTATTGAACAGGTGCTGTAGCAGGGAGAGTAGGCTGTCGCGTACAAGATCAACCACATGTGGGGGGTAGACCTGGTCTGTCTGGCTTGTGCAGTGCAGGATGGAGCTGGCATTACCTGTACATGTCAACATAAGAAAATAGCTAATTCAACAATATGCCAACCAACTACATTATATCAAAGCACTGCTCAAATTCAGCTGCATAGCTCACTCACCAATGAAGTTCTGAGTGACCTCCCTCACTTCTTCCACCATTATCGGATCAAGGGCTGCCAGTCTCAGTAGGCTCCAGAGCCAAATGAACACACCCTCTCCTACTTCTCTGTGCAGGTAATCTTTGACTATTTGACGCAAAACAGGAGTGAATGATTTACGTTCACAAGAGATGTGTTGTTGTGCCAGACACAAAATGGCTTCTTCTGCTTGAGTGACGAGAAAAAATGTGTCCTAAGGACAAAAATAAACATCATTACATTCTGAATCAGTAGCAAAGACAGTTAAGGATGTAAAAAACAAGGCATAGCATATAGCATGTATCAGAATAATAGTTACTGTTCATACTTTAATAACCTGTCTGCTGAGGGTCTGCATGTGTTGATGTGCAAATTATTACGGCATGTATAATCTTATCAACTGTATACCATTCATGCATGCTACTGCAGCAATATTGCCAAATCATGAATGTATGTCATGCAGACAGTACGTACAGCTATGTCTGAAGGATACACTCAAGTTGAGTACCGTATCGTGTAGTTTAAGAATGGATGGGTAGTGTAATACTACATGCTTGTCTGGCTAAAGTACTAAATAAGCTTAAGAAACTGTAACTGCACAGTAGTCAAAGTATGGCATTTGCATATGTACGAACCCTCCTCACAAGATTTCAAGATTTGAACATGACAGAAGTAGGCAGCGAGGACAGAAGGGTGTTGACTAAAACTGTAACACGAAAGCAGCTAGATTGAAGTTGGTTTGGAACTGCCGGGCCACCATAATACTCCTTCTCGGCAAAAAACATTATTAGCAGATCTTCTCAGTGCTGATTCATAGATTGTCATTTATGAAAATAAAACCTATGAAAGCCTGTGGATGGCATCCCAATAAACCCGAATATGCAAAGATGATTCCCAAACCGGACAATGATCATTTTGCATTAGTTGGTAGGAGTAAAACCTTGGTCATTATAGTTGAAACATAATATGTAGACAGGATTTGCTGAAGTCAACTCCCTCACTTGTGAAAGATACTATAAAACCCAACAAGGACATGTTCCATGTCAACTAACCTCGGAAGCAGTTTGGACAATTGCTGACATACCAAAACTGCTAGCCCCAAGAAGTTTTGTTGCAAATTCCACAATTTCTTGCTGGTCGACTCCCGAGTGGATGAGGTATTCCATGAGAACCTGGCCATGTCTCAGGAGAGAGGAGAGCTGAATGCCTTCAAGACATTTATTGACTGCAACGAGGTCTTCAAAAGTTGACTTTACTAAGGGTATGGCCAGGAAAACGGACCTGCAGATATCCAAGGTAACGACAGAACTGGCTGAATTGCGAGGATGCTTGTGAAAGAGCCAGTAACGAAGTACAGCTACAAGAGAACTGAGAAGAATATGACATCTATCATTCGCCCCCTCCCTACTATCACTGTCTGTGCTACGTGCACCTCCCTGAAAAGCTGAGTGGAGTTTCTTGAGGTAGTCTAAGGTTGGCTGAGGACTCTTCTCGCTAACCAGTACTGCTTCTTGTAGCAAACTGGTATAGTGTTCAGTGAGCAGTTCACCGAGTGTGTATGCATCTTGGCTCTTCAACAGGTCGGCAATCTCCTCCTTGCAGCCTTTGGAAATCAACGGATCGACAAAGAAGATCTGAAGACCTTGCATCAGTACTAGGTAGACTAGATTACTGTAGTATAAGAGGAAAACAGCATGTGAAATAGACTATATACAGCAATATCTAACATATATTATTGTAATTGCGAATATGAATAATTATACCTTCGCTTCAATGGATGACCTTCACTGGAGTAATAACAGTCACCATATCGGTTTTCTAATTTACGGTTGTTATGAAACCTGTCTACAGTCTCAAGGCACCATTTGAAAGCAGTTGTGATATTTTCATCATGGTTCTGCAGAAAAGCTGCGAAATCCTTGAGGTCCTGTATGCCTGTAATCCTATCATTGGAAAAGTGTTTTGTCAAATATTGCAATCCTCTGTCAAGCTGACTAATAACAACTTCTTCATCTATTTGCCAGCGAGGTACTTCACTAGTACATCCCCCAGCAGTGAGATCTGTGTAGAACAAGAATAGCATACTTCACATACAAACATACACATGCAACTACATACATTTGTATATATACTACCGTATAGCCGGAAATATTGGCAGGGAATTAATTTTGCTGAATTGGCAATTTTCAAATCTACCGTCATATTATAATCTGCCAAATTATGGCTCAGAAATGCATATAGCCTTATGACACTCAAGCATAATATATTATAGGCTATGAATATAATTATAACCTAGGGGACGACAACTGCCCAAAAAATCTCCATGCAAAGTTTAATTTATAGCCCCTAATCGCCAAATATTCTTCTTGCCAATATCTCCAGCTTACAGTACTTACTGTATCAGTAACTATCATAGTAGACTACATAATATTATAATTATTATTACATTGTGGTTTAATTTACCAGGAGCTCCACATTGTTTGTTGATCTCGGATTCCTTGTCTTTTAACTGGCAGGCTAGTCCCATCACAGGAAGAATTCCCACTAGAGGGAACTTCTCTAAAAAATGCTGAATCAGCTTCTGGAGCTGGTCTCGGTTGAACTGACTGAGAACCTCACTCACTGGAGGATGAATCTCACAAGGAACGATTCCTCTGATTCTGGCAATGCAGAGCATGATCACATGTTCACACCATTTGCTACTGCTGCGACATGAACACATGGTTGATGTGATGTAACCTCTGTCGAACTGAACACACAGTGAGATCGGACTATTGGTGTCATGATACTCAACACGATAGTAGACTCCTCCCATATTTTCAAAATTTTCCACCGTACCGGTAAGATTCATACCTGAACAACCAACAAATTTAAGGAATGAATTACTAAAAAACTAAATGTATCCAACCTTTCACACAGATGCTCAAATGTACTATAATAACTTAATTTCTCATTTCAAAAAGTTTCACTGATAGAACAGTCCATATATTGTATTTCGCTGTCGAGATGGCGTGCAAAGAAATGTACACAAGTGATGACATCTCAACAATGGTGATAGGTTTCAACTGCTCTATTATAGAGCGGCTCTGGACAACGTTCAAGCCTATACAATACTATAATTGATAGCTCACAATATCTCCCGATACAAATACAATAAGAACTTACCAATTTGAGTCATCTTTACAAGGTCCCGGCTGGATGCATCCTTCGTACGTCTATTGTATTGAAAACAGTGATCGTCCTCTTCGTCATATGGATCGTAGTAGTCCTCATTCCAACGTCTCAAAGACTTGCGATTCCTGTTCTCTCCTAGGTCATTAACAAACTTCATCACACGAGATATCTTGTATTCTGAGATCCCATGCATCGTTTTGGCGCATTCTAATAATCGTTTCTCCTCCAACGGAAAGGACCAGTAAGCTATTCTCTTCTGTATCTCTTCTGGGACACGTTGAGGATGAAGCTGAACCAACTCGAAGGGGATGTTCTGACCGATGAAGCGGGCGCAGGTTTCGAGAAGAGTTTGGGGGCTAATCTCCTCGTGCTGAATTTGAACGGTCTGGTTTTCTTAAATTTCAGCATCGTCCGACAGAT
>OZ026549.1:1592632-1612632 GCA_964020155.1 Chondrilla cf. caribensis | reverse complement strand
GTGTGATACCATGTATCACACAAATCGCAGCATATCCAGTTTCCCTCTTCATCATCTCCTCGATAGCATACAGGACACTCAATAATTTTTGCTACTTCCTGGTCTTTTTTGCATTTTTTCTTCACTTTGTACTCTCGGCGCTTCTTCTCTGCTTCCTTCACTCTTTGCTTTTCTTGTTTCTCTTCCCTGCATTTTTTCTTTAAGTCTTCATCACATTTCTTTTTCTCTAGCTTTTCCTCCATCAGCTGAATCACTTCATCGCCCGAAATGTGTGGTGGCATGGTTGATGGTCCTCGGGTTTTCTTCTTAGTTCCGACAATGGACTTGGGGATAACAAGGGATTCCTTGAAGGCTTCAGAGATTTGACCTTGGCCTCCAAGATCAAAAGGGTCATCTTCGCTGTCATTATGCCCAAGATCCTCTTGTACATCATCATGGAGCGTCAGTGCTTTCAGTTTTGACCAAACGTTGTACAGCTCATCATGCTCTTTAAGAAAGCCATCAAAGTCTTTATTCCATTTGTCAAGTCTTTGCTTGCTGCAGGCGGATGCACGTGAAACTTGTAATTGCTCTGGTGAGCGCATAGTAAGGTTGGGATGACGACGCAAAAATCCATACCACCAGTCTTTCCCAGGTCGATTATCCGAAAAAGGATTTGGTCTTCCATCTTTATCCAGTATCGCCTTCACCATCTCTGTTATTTGTTGCCGTGTTCGTCCATATCCTATTTTGACCATCTCCACTGCCCAATTGGCCAGCATGTTCTCTTCTGCTTCTGTCAAGACTGTGGCAGGACCACGCTTGTACCCTTTAACGTTGCCAGCGAAATGATCATATATGGTGCTTTTTGGTATTGCACACTGTCCAGCAGCATCCCTGAATGACAGTCCTTCCTCCTTGATTAGCTGCAAAGCTTTTTCCATTTTCTTCTGTGAATCGTTGTACATGGCCATTATACTGCAAATATAAATCACAAATACGACAAATAACACACATGTAAGTCAGTTATTGGTCCTATCGAGACTATTGATAACCATATTGACATGTACAACGAGTCTCAAATGTTTTAAAGTGTCGTATGTTTTCGTCCGACATAGGCCGAATTATATGAGTCACTTAATCGACTATAACCATCTGAAAACAACATCTAAGTAAGCAAAAATTTCTGAAAGAGTTTAGAGCTACCAGGGTTACAAATAAACACCGGTCTCAGCAGAATCCGTTAGCTATAGTGAGAATGAGGGCATCCCATCTCTTAAAAATGTGGCAAAAATATATTTTTCGGGTGAATGAAAGATAGACAGTAAGTTAACGAAGAAATCGACAATACAACTACAAACCTTATCCTCAGAGGTAACGTTCACCATCAACAATCGACGGAGTTGGCGCGCCTGAAGTGCATATCCGGAGTTAGCCGAAGTCCGAATATTCCCGTACCCACCCTATATATATATATATATATATCCTTTTTGCCCTGTTTGCGATCGATAGCAACAATACGCTGAGTTCGTTTACCAGCCAAACTACTAATAATTCATGTACGAAATGTCTCTTGTATCGTTGAATAAATTCGTTCTTTCAAAGTGAGACGTAGGTCAGATTTGCACCTAGGCAAGGTTCGCCATTTTGTTGCCACGCTTCGTCATGTACGTAAGCTATATAGCGCAAAGGAGTAAGAATCAGTTGCTGAAAAAGAATGTCTAAAAGGATCAGACGTCCTTCTCTGAAAGTCAGAGAAAACATAGAAGCTATCGAAGAAGGGAGGTAACTTAAAGGTATTATTATAACGATATTTGGGCCGTATACTCAGTAGGCTATTACCCAAATACAAACAGTTCTGAATCAATAGATTATCACAGATTGACGCGGCTAAAAAGCCTAAACTGCAGCAGTCAGAGGCATCCGTGAGAAGGAAGAAGAGGCTGAAGGACATGTCAGCACGCTAGATCATTCTCACAGTTACGCGTACTCTTTCAAATCGTAAAATTGGCTCCCCATGCATTCATGATCACATTGCCTCTATTATAGCAATGCTGCAAATATATACAGTACGTAACTATTGATTCTGCTAAGTGCCCATTATATCGAGTCCACATGCAGAGCTGCACGGGGTATGCATGTGCTCTAAGAGCACTTCAGAATCTAGTTTGTTATTGCAGTTTGTATATACTACAATAGACACAAATACATACAATAAACATTATAAGTCATCATTCCGACTGGAGTCAATTAAAGCGAGCAATCCACATCTTCAAGATAATCTTAATAATTCAGTGATGCTACAATAGTTACTGGTATGGTATAACGTTATTGCTATATTATGCATAGTCTATTATTAAAGTTATATTTTATTGTAACAGTTATATTATGTATCAAGTTTACTGTGTGTCTTTCCTTGCAATGATCCTGTGATTGTATGATGCTATAAAGTCTCATCAGTATACTATGTACACCTCATCCCTGTGTGTGAGGTGTCCTTTTGTTTCATCACACTGTTATTATGATAGCAATATATGATATGATAATATTAATATCGAATAATGATATCAATGACATGCTCTCCCTACATGGATTACTTTTGGTTTGAAAAAAAAAATTGCAAATGGTTATTTTTACATGATGCTAGGTACAATGATATTAAGCATTGGGTGTATGAATGTATGTACGTATGTACATCCAAGTATGAATAAAAACAATAATGATTGATATCGTTACTTGAATATTTGTATCCTGTAACTACAGAAGATGAGATTAATTGATAATTTGATCATACAATATTATTAAGGGTTGCTTGCAGAATGATGTATAGGATTAGCCAATATAGGGTGTGTGGACTTAGAGGGCATATTTCAAGGATCATTTCCCACATCTCCACTTGAGCTTCATTTCGACTCGTCAATACATTGTGCACAACACAGAATACTTGTCAACAAACCAACACAGAAAAGGGTGTAAACCACTAGTATGCCAATGACTATGCCAGCAATGGGACCTCCAGCAAGCTGGCACCTGATTGGAACTCTTACACTCCTTTCATGTGGAGGTCCACTGCTGGCAGTAACCACATAGGTACTGCTTGGATCATTGGAGACTGTGCATATTCGTCCATGTCCCCTACCAGCCGAGCAAGACTCAATTGCACTCTCACTTATGTAGCTGTTGATGGCAATGTCGGCATTGCGTGGTAATTTGGAGAGTCTGTACAGGGTGACTGTTGTTTTCTTTGAGGTAATATTCAGGGATATACCACTGCAAAAGGTGCTGTCCAATCCTTCAACTATCTGAGTCTGTCCTTGTGAGAGCAATACTGGCTTACCACTAAACCCCGCACCAAAACCAATGGTAACCAAAGTAGAAATCATTATCACTCCTGTCAAGAGCGTTGTCAAGGCAATGACAATGCCTGAAATCCTGCAAAGATTTCTCGTACACTTGTGATTATTAAGATGATTCGAGCCAACATAGTGATCAGCCATTATTGTGGAGGAATAATTATAATGATGATGATACTAATAATGTGATACTGAGCCAAGGGTCGACTAAGAACAACTTTCCACTTCAGATGGTCTCCTTTTCAAATGGTGATAAACCCCTCAGCATGGAATTAATATATGTAGTTTAACAATAATGCAATCCATAAGAATATTGCTAATGCATGTGTACACTGATCATATATGGCTTCTATGTAGACCCCTGTATGTGAATCTTTCAGTGTGTGTCATGCATAATAATGCATAATATGACTTTGACATAACTATATCAACCATTCAAATATTGGTTACATTCATGTTCAGCTATGCTCAGTGTGTGTGAATATATATTTTAGGGATTCCGCAAATATGGTTTCCAGTCATGCCTTATTCCATCATGCATGTGTACCAGTCAGATAACATTGTGTGTACACATGTGCGCTGGTCCAACTGTGTGATTCAATTAATACCATACATGAAATATATAATATGCAGACAATACTCTATCCAGAAACAGGAGAAACCTGGATAATTCAATGTGCCATTATTCACCTTTCACCTTTGAACTGTCACTGCAGAATTCACTATATTACAATGCATACTACAACTCAAGCCATGTAGGCTTCTTTCATTCACCATTCTGCCGCATTGAGTGCACTCATGCATATGAGGGGCACAAGGGGATAATTCCATTAGCCAATCAATCAATTCAATTATATATATATAATTATATATAGGCATATATATGGTATTGCATCACACGTGCAGTTTGGGTATATACATGTGTGCACACAATGATATCTGACTTGTACACATGATGGAATGTGTTATGCCATGAATGCAGGCATGGCAACCATATTATATGGAATCACTATAATATATTCACACACACTGAGTATAACTGAACATGAACTTAGCCAATATTTAATTAGTTAATAAAATTATGTCAAAAATATTATGCATAATTGGGTATGTGTATAATAGCTACAACAGCCATTCTAAGCAGAGAACGTGGACCAAATTGTTTATTTCATATCCTACTTCTGTCATCTAAAAATCAATCAATCAATCAATCAATGCTGAATTGGACAAATAGCAGGGGTTGTCTGCAGATAAATATTGGACAAATAGCAGGGGCTGTCCGCAGATAAATATTTCACACCCATCCATTATTTTGTGTTATGGTGAAGTAGCCATTGTCGTCTGCATGGACCAACATGAAGGGGTTTGTGAGAGTCTGTCTGATATATATATACATTTGAATTATGTAATTGAGTTCTAGGAAGTAGTAAGCACACACCTACACACTTTGTGCCTTTTCTTGCAATGATCCTGTAATAATTGTATGATGTTATAGGGTCTCATGTATGTATATTATATCATGCACAATATGACTAAAATATGTCTACATGTTTGTTCCCATCCTCGATCAAAATTCCTGCATTTCTCCTCTCCAAATCACCAGGCAGTCCTCCTTCAACTTCAAGGCAGGTGGTGGTGGAGTGAAATGGTCCCCCTCATCCCTCACAACAAACGCGACTTTAATTTGTGTGTATGTGGCTCTGGTCAGCTTGTACCAGTAGCCTCTGACCCGTATGTGCTGTCTGTATGTGAGGGGGGGGGGTACATGAACCCATACCAATTCCTAGAATTTACAACAGGATCTACATCTGCCACAACAATGAATCTGTACATGTCACTGTATTACAGCATGGCATTGAATCACATTACAGTAACTTGTAATGTTATCTGTATTATTACACCATAATTTATTTAAGATTGTCCACTAATGTCCTATGTATTTAATATGTCCATGTGATGTGCCAATAGTATGCATGTGTGTGAGTAGCTGTGTGCGTGTGTGGGTGTGGGTGGATGTGGGTGTAGGTGTGTCTGTGTCTGGGTGTGTGTGTGTTATTACTGTACCATACAGTTCAATTAACCTCCATTATCCAAACTGTGTTACTGATAACCCTGAACTATAACTATAGTCAAAAATAATTGCTACGAGTTACAAATCCCAAAGGTTTCCAAATAGGGAGCCTCCAACCCTTCAGACAACTATCATAACATTCAGTTTGTGTGGACTTCATTTGACCCTCAACTCACCCTTCAACTTTAAACTACCAGGTGCTTCAACTTCCTGGTACAGCACACAGAGACACACACACACACACACGCACACGCGCGCACATGCACACACACATGCACATGCACATACACACACACACACACGCGCGCGTACATGCACACATACACACAGACACACACACACACACACACACACACACACACACACACACACACACACACACACACACACACACACACACGTGCATTTGAATTTCGCACATTTGAAATATAAACCACAATGTACAATTACAGTGGAAACTCGTCAAGACAAACTACAAGGGATCCACAAATCAGTTCTTGTTGTCAGTTGTTTTTATCAGTATTCAAAGTGTGGTTTGTCTTAAGCAGGCCTGGAATTTGTGTTTGTCTTAATGATCGACTATCTACTGTTGCTACGACAATAATATTATATGGAGCTACATGTCATACATACACAGAGTGTAATCATGATAAAAATTAATAATGACACACTGGTAGACACATGTATGAATATAAACACTACTGGCAGCTATATAAGAGTTGATAAACACTACATTAGCATAAGAAGTGCACATACACTGACTAGCAGGATAATAACAGCTGTATTGAATTGCATCCGTGCATGTGTCTGCAGTATATCGAGAGGATCAAGATAGAGGTTCGGGATATGTGGGGTCTGTGGGAATGTCAGTCAGATCGTGCTTCACATTTCCACTCCTGGGTGACTTCCTGCGGTCAATACATCTTGCACACCAAAGGATGCTCAACACCAAACCAGCACAGAACAGGAGATAAACCACAACTGCGGCGATGACTATTCCAGCGATGGGACCTCCAGCAAGCTGGCATCCGACTTGAACTGGTAGACCTTGTTCATAATCCAATAAAGGTCCACTGCCGGTGGCAACCACATAGGTGCTGCTTGGATCATTGGAGACTGTGCATTCTCGACCATTGCCCCCTCCGGCTGAGCAAGACTCAACCACGTTCTCAATAATGTACACAGTTCGAAGTAGTGAAAAGTTAGCATTGAAGGGCTATGGAGAACGAAGGCCCAATCATTCTCTCCTGGTATGACTTTGCTGAACACATACGGACAGCCTGGCACACTCTCTATCTGGCTGGCAAAGCTACCGACACTAACTCTGATGTTGTTGATCCACCGATCGAACGCGTCACCTTGAAACACGTATAGCCACATTCCGCCTTCTTGGTTGGGACACACGTTGATAGAGACGTTGGACCCCGGCAGAAGGTGAAATTGCCAACTCCAATAAGAAAGACGCGAAGTTGGACCATAGGTTGTAGTATCTATGGTTGGACCGAGTTGAGCGTTATTCTGCGTTATGGTGTAGTAGCCGTTGTCGTCTGGACCAACACGAGGGGGTTGTGAGAGCCTGTACAGCGTGGCTCCGGTGGTACGCGATGTAACGTTGAGGACAAGGCCACTACAAAACGTCCCGTCCCTTTGAACTATTCGAGTCTCCATTGGCGAGTACATGTCTGGGTCAAACATGAGACCCGCATAAAACCCAATTGGGATAATGGCAACGATTAGTATCCCACATATGATGAGCCAGGGTATGGTGTTGGCAAAGGCCAAGATAATACAAAGCTTTCCTGTGCAATCGTCACAGTTATTGGCCTGGTAATAGCCATATCTATAGCTATAGCCAACACGGTAACCCATCGTTCAAAGGCAAACTTCACTGTCCTCGTAGGGCAAATAAGGGTCAACCAGTCTACAATCCGACCTACGTAGCCAGACCCTTTGAAAATAGTTGTTCTCTGTCTGATGGTTACGGCCGATGAAATAGAGTAGTCTTCTAGCTCTTGTAGACGCTTATATGAATTATGTAATTGAAGGCCTCCGGTCAAAAAGGGTACTTTAACGTTTGGAAGAAAAAATCTACTTTCGTTCTGAAAACGACATCTACCTTCTCAAGAAGTAGTAAATGAAATGTAAATGCGAAAGAAGTGAGCATTCGGGTGGTAGGAGCCCATTTTCATTACGTATTCGTTACGGTACTTACCTGTACTACTCCGTAAACGATTAAACTCCGTTTTCTCAGAAATTACGGAATACGTTAAAGTACCCTTTTTGACCGGAACCTTCATTATTACAGACCCTTGAAAGTACTAAACGCACACAAGCGGAGTACAACGCGTACGGTTATGTAACTTGTTTAGTCTAACCAAAATTAATAGACTAGTAATTTGTTATATTGTATGTATCAAAGTAACTGGCTATGGGATAAAAATTACGTAACAATAGAAAGTGCGAATATGAGACAACACATCTTTATGTATACTATTGGGTGAATATTTATGGGGTGCCATTTGACAACAAAAAAGCAATCCATCATATATCATGTGATATCATATGTATAGATCATGTGATAAAATTAATGATTATACATCACATGATTTATGCATAGATCACTTGATGTATGCATAGATCACTCGATTGATGTATGTATAAATCACTTTTTTGTTATTGCAGTTTGTATTATACTACAATAGATTCTAGTATGGTATAAAGAAAGTGCTGTATTAGTCTATCATTAATCAGGTCATCATGTGCTGATAAAATGTTTTATAGTGTTCAATACTTTGTGATACACAGATGGTAATTGGGGAACCTGATTTTAATATCCGTATGTTAATTGTGTGAGTGGAACACATAGGGATTCTTTTAATGGGTTAGTTTCAAACACTGTACTCCTCTTCACTTCAATGCAAACTGGAAGTTGGATATAGTTCCATAAAGATTGTGATGATTATTGCATGCAATTATTAAAACCTTAAACAATGAAACATTATAAGTCAATGACTCATCATTCCAACTGGAGTCAATTAAAGCGAGCAATCCACATCTTCAAGATAATCTTAATAATTGAGTGATGCTACAATAGATACTGGTATGGTAATATAATAACGTTATTGCTATATTATGCATAGTCTATTATTCAAGTTATATTTTATTGTAACAGTTATATTATGTATCATGTTTACTGTGTGTCTTTCCTTGCAATGATCCTGTGATTGTATGATGCTATAAAGTCTCATCAATACACTATGTATACCTCATCCCTGTGTGTGAGGTGTGCTTTCTGTTATCACACTGTTATTATGATAGCAATATATGGTATAATAATAATATTAATATCGAATAATGATATCATGCTCTCCCTACATGGATTACTTTTGGTTTAAAAACAAACTCATGCAAATGGTTATATTTATATGATGCTAGGTACAATGATATTAAGCATTGGGTGTATGTATGTATGTACATATGTACATCCAAGTATATGAATAAAAACAATTATGATTGATATTGTCACTTGAATATCCGTATCCTGTAACTACAAGATGAGATTAATCTATAATTTGATCATACAATATTATTAAGGGTTGCTTGTAGAACGATGTATAGGATTAGCCGGTATTGGGTGTGATGGCTTAGAGGGCATATTTGAAGGATCATTTCCCACATCTCCACTTGAGCTTCATTTCGACTTGTCAATACATTGTGCACAACACAGGATACTTGCCAACAAACCAGCACAGAAAATGGTGTAAACCACAACTATGCCAAGGACTATACCGGCAATGGGACCTCCAGCAAGCTGGCACCTGATTGGAACTCTTACACTCCTTTCGTGTGGAGGTCCACTGCTGGCGGTAACCACATAGGTACTGCTTGGATCATTGGAGACTGTGCATATTCGTCCATGTCCCCTACCAGCAGAGCAAGACTCAATTGCACTCTCAGTGATGTAGCTGTTGATGGTAATGTTGGGGTTCTGTGGAAATTTGGAGAGTCTGTACAGTGTGACTGTTGTTCTCTTTGAGGTAATATTCACGGATATACCACTGCAAAAGGTGCTGTCCAATCCTTCAACTATCTGAGTCTGCCCTTGTGAGAGGGTGACCGGCTTACCACTAAGCCCTCCGTAAAAACCAAGGGGAACTATCATAGAAATCGTTATCACTCCTATGAAGAGCGTGAACGAGGTAATGAAAATGCCTAAAACCCTGCAATAATTTCTCGTACACTTGTTATTAAGATGATTCGAGCCAACATAGTAATCAGCCATTATTGTGGAGGAATAATAATAATGATGATGATGATACTAATAATATGATACTGAGCCAAGAGTCGACTAAGAACAACTTTCCACTTCAGATGGTCTCCTTTTCAAATGGTGATAAACCCCTCAGCATGGAATTAATATATGTAGTTTAACAATAATGCAATCCATAAAATTATCGCTAATGCATGTGTACACTGGTCATATATGGCTTCTATCTAGACCCTTGTATGTAAAATATGCTTTCCAGTCTTGCTCTAACACATTCCATCATGTGTACCAGTCAGATATCACACATACAACACACACACACACACACGTGACCATGTGACATCATGGAGTGCTCCAGGTAACTCCCCTGTAGCAATGCAATGTCTTGAATTCACAGGTGAAATGTGAATTGTGAGATACATATTGAAGTATCTGAGCTGTGAGTGTGTGTGTGTATTTGCGCGCGCGTGTGTGCATGTGTATGTGTATACGTGTGTGTGTGTGTGTGTGTGTGTGTGTGTGTGTGTGTGTGTGTGTGTGTGCGTGTGTGTGTGTGCGTGTGTGCATGTATATATGTGTATTAGTGTGCCTTGCAGTGTAATTAACCTCAATTATCTAAACTGTGTTAACCTGATCTATAGCTACAACAGCCATTCTAAGCAGAGAACATGAACCAAATTGTTTATTTCATATCCTACTTCTGTCATCTAAACATCAATCAATCAATCAATCAATACTTAATTGGACAAGTAGCAGGGGTTGTCTGCAGATAAATATTGCACACCAAGAGTCTATTATTTTGTGTTATGGTGTAGTAGCCATTGTCGTCTGCATGGACCAACATGAAGGGGTTTGTTGAGAGTCTGTCTCATATATGAATTATGTAATTGAGTTATACTAGGAAGTACTAAACACACACACCTACACACTTTGTGCTTATCCTTGCAATGATCCTGTAATAATTGTATGATGTTATAGGGTCTCATGCATGAGTACAGCACAACTCATCCTCATGTGCGAGGTGTACGTGCCCTCTTCGTCACATCATTATTATGATAGCAATATATGATATAAAATTAACATTGAATGATAATATCATGCTCTTCCCCTACATGGATTATTACTTTTGATTTAAGAACAAACTTTGCAAATAATATGGTTCAACTTGATATTTTTTACATGATGCAAGGTTCAATAATGGCATAGTAAGCATGTATGTATGTATGTACATCTAAAAATGAATAAAACATAATAATGATTGATATTGTCACTTGAATAATAATTATATATTATTATGTACGTATCGTGTAACTACGAAGGATTAGATTAATAAATAACTTGAACATGCAATTATTCAAGGTGAGGTTGTTTGCAGAATAATGCTGTCTGAGGGCATATTTGAAGGAGCATTTCCCACATCTCCACTTGGGCTTCATTTCAAATTGTTGTCAAATCGTATATTACATTGTGCACAATTGCAACACAGGATACTTGCCAACAAACCAGCACAGAAAAGGGTGTAAATCACTATTGTACCGATGGTTATGCCGGCAATGGGACCTCCAGCTAGCTGGCAATTGACTTGAACTCTTATGCTCCTTTCATGTTGAGGTCCACTGCTGGTCATTTAAATGGCTTCCACATAGCCTCTCCTATACGTACATCATGCAGTATGTACATGCACATATGCAGGAATGCATATTATTTTGAAACAATTATGTCAACTAATTAAATAACAGTTACATTTATTCGTATTTATAAATCGTTTTCCAGCACTTGATCCTGTAACTAGTCATTGACACTAACCAGCAGAATTCGAAGATAGCTTGGATACATTGTGCCATCATTGAAATCACAATTGTGACTCACATTCCACCTTTGAACTCTCACTTGGGAGAATTGACTACATTGCAATGCTATGTACAGGGGAGTTACCTGAAACACCCATGATGTCACATGGTCATGTGTGTGTGCATGATGCTCACTATCTGTACACATGGCCCATATTCTCACGAGCTGTACCAAGGAATCTGAAATATCTGGATTGTGTGGCTTCAATCTCACCCTACCTTTACATATTTTATCATATTATAGCCAAACCTAATAGAATATTATGCACAAGAGCATGTGCAAATACCTACTTCAATGTCATGGGTTCCTTTATTTCATACAGTCCAGATGACATCAATGCATATACATTGGTCACCACGGCCTCTCCAGTGTCCACATGATGCATCATAGCTCAGATACGGGTGTGTGGACACACTCTTGGTTATAGTACAATCCTTCTGATAACAAACAAGATACATTTGGTTGCCACTCACCTAGCAGAGAATGACTGCCAGCAAACTGATTCAAACTAATTGACTTTCATTGATTCGTGTTGTCTGTGTTTGTTTGTAAACCATGTATGTATTTAAATTTATCAGTGGACATCCTGAAAAGTACCTTCACAGCTATAAGTGATTCTCCCCACTATACATAATATGACACATATAATATTGTATATACGCGGGATAGAAAATGCTAAGCATATTTTTTGCATAGCTTATGGGGGAGGGGGAGTGTCAACATGATATTATACATGAGACAGACCTATCTGGGGACATGAACTAACTTGTGAAACAATTCCCATCTTAATAGTCGATTGGCAAACAAACGTACATATCTTGTTTGTTATCAGAAGGACCGTAGCTACACAGATGGGAATTGTTTCATAAGTTAGTTCACCTCCCCAGCAAAATTAAATCTGTTAAAATTATCAGGTTGACGCGCCCACCTTCCATGAGGTATTCAAAAAGGTGCTTGGTGTTTTTTCTCCTATATACTCTCCCATACATTAAAAAATATTAGGCACCTCTAGTTGCCACCCAGTGCTGCACCTAGACGTTGTAGGCCTTCTTCCATGATGTATATGGATGCCTGTATCTTGAAACATCTCCTTATAATGTCATTATTAATTTGAATAGCTCATGGGAAAGTGGGTGTGTCAACGTGAGATTTCTACCAGACCTAGATGGTGACGTGAACTAACTTATGAAACAATTCCCATCTCAATAGGTGGCCCGTAACCCAAGCTACATTCGGAGGTGCTTAGTATTATTTCAATGTATGGGATAGTATAGGAGAGAAAACGCTAAGCACCTTTATGAATATCTCATGGGAAAGTGGGCGTGTCAATGTGAGGTTTTCATCAGACCTAGATGGTGATGTGAACTAACTTATGAAACAATTCCCATCTCAATAGGTGGCCCGTAACCCCAGCTACATTCGGAGGTGCTTAATATTATTTCAATGTATGGGATAGTGTAGGAGAGAAAATGCTAAGCACCTTTTTGAACAGCTCATGGGATAGTGGGCGTGTCAACGTGAGATTTCTACCAGACCTAGATGGTGACGTGAACTAACTTATGAAACAATTCCCATATCAATAGGTGGTCTGTAACCCCAGCTACATTCAGAGGTGCTTAATATTATTTCAATGTATGGAATGGTATAGGAGAGATAACGCTAAGCACCTTTTTGAATATCTCGTGGGAAAGTGGGCGTGTCAATGTGAGATTTCTACCAGACCTACATGGTGACGTGAACTAACTTATGAAACAATTCCCATCTCAATAGGTGGCCCGTAACTCCAGCTACATTCGGAGGTGCTTAATATTATTTCAATGTATGGGATAGTATGGGAGAGATAACGTTAAGCACATTTTTGAATATCTCATGGGAAAGTGGGCGTGTCAATGTGAGGTTTTCATCAGACCTAGATGGTGATGTGAACTAACTTATGAAACAATTCCCACCTCAATAGGTGGCCCGTAACCCCAGCTACATTCGGAGGTGCTTAATATCATTTCAATGTATGGGATAGTGTAGGAGAGAAAATGCTAAGCACCTTTTTGAACAGCTCATGGGATAGTGGGCGTGTCAACGTGAGATTTCTACCAGACCTAGATGGTGACGTGAACTAACTTATGAAACAATTCCCATCTCAATAGGTGGCCTGTAACCCCAGCTACATTCGGAGGTGCTTAATATTATTTCAATGTATGGGATAGTATAGGAGAGAAAACGTTAAGCACCTTTTTGAATATCTCGTGGGAAAGTGGGCGTGTCAATGTGAGATTTCTACCAGACCTAGATGGTGACGTGAACTAACTTATGAAACAATTCCCATCTCAATAGGTGGCCCGTAACTCCAGCTACATTCGGAGGTGCTTAATATTATTTCAATGTATGGGATAGTATGGGAGAGAAAACGTTAAGCACCTTTTTGAACAGCTCATGGGATAGTGGGCGTGTCAACGTGAGATTTTTATCAGACATAGCTGGTTATGTGAACTAACCTATGAAGCAATTCCCATCTCAATAGGTGGCCTGTAACTCCAGCTACATTCGGAGGTGCTTAATATTATTTCAATGTATGGGATAGAATAGGAGAGAAAATGCTAAGCACCTTTTTGAACAGCTCATGGGATAGTGGGCGTGTCAACGTGAGATTTCTACCAGACCTACATGGTGACGTGAACTAACTTATGAAACAATTCCCATCTCAATAGGTGGCCTGTAACCCCAGCTACATTCGGAGGTGCTTAATATTATTTCAATGTATGGGATAGTATAGGAGAGAAAACGTTAAGCACCTTATTGAATATCTCGTGGGAAAGTGGGCGTGTCAATGTGAGATTTCTACCAGACCTAGATGGTGACGTGAACTAACTTATGAAACAATTCCCATCTCAATAGGTGGCCCGTAACTCCAGCTACATTCGGAGGTGCTTAATATTATTTCAATGTATGGGATAGTATGGGAGAGAAAACGTTAAGCACCTTTTTGAACAGCTCATGGGATAGTGGGCGTGTCAACGTGAGATTTTTATCAGACATAGCTGGTTATGTGAACTAACCTATGAAGCAATTCCCATCTCAATAGGTGGCCTGTAACTCCAGCTACATTCGGAGGTGCTTAATATTATTTCAATGTATGGGATAGTATGGGAGAGAAAACGTTAAGCACCTTTTTGAACAGCTCATGGGATAGTGGGCGTGTCAACGTGAGATTTCTACCAGACCTAGATGGTGACGTGAACTAACTTATGAAACAATTCCCATCTCAATAGGTGGCCTGTAACTCCAGCTACATTCGGAGGTGCTTAATATTATTTCAATGTATGGGATAGTATGGGAGAGAAAACGTTAAGCACCTTTTTGAACAGCTCATGGGATAGTGGGCGTGTCAACGTGAGATTTCTACCAGACCTACATGGTGACGTGAACTAACTTATGAAACAATTCCCATATCAATAGGTGGCCTGTAACTCCAGCTACATTCGGAGGTGCTTAATATTATTTCAATGTATGGGACAGTATGGGAGAGATAACGCTAAGCACCTTTTTGAATAGGTCATGGGAAAGTAGGCGTGTCAACGTGAGATTTCTACCAGACCTAGATGGTGACGTGAACTAACTTATGAAACAATTCCCATCTCAATAGGTGGCCTGTAACCCCAGCTACATTCGGAGGTGCTTAATATTATTTCAATGTATGGGATAGTATGGGAGAGAAAACGTTAAGCACCTTTTTAAATAGCTCATGGGAAAGTGGGCGTGTCAACGTGAGATTTCTACCAGACCTAGATGGTGACATGAACTAACTTATGAAACAATTCCTATCTCGATAGGTGGCCCGTAACCCCAGCTACATTCAGAGGTGCTTAATATTATTTCAATATACGTATGGGATAGTATACGTAGGAGAGAAAATGCTAAGCACCTTTTCGAACAGCTCATGGGAAAGTGGGCGTGTCAACGTGAGATTTCTACCAGACCTAGATGGTGACGTGAACTAACTTATGAAACAATTCCCATCTCAATAGGTGGCCCCTAACCCCAGCTACATTCGGAGGTGCTTAATATTATTTCAATGTATGGGATAGTATGGGAGAGAAAACGTTCAGCACCTTTTTGAATATCTCATGGGAAAGTGGGCGTGTCAATGTGAGATTTCTACCAGACCTAGATGGTGACGTGAACTAACTTATGAAACAAATCCCATCTCAATAGGTGGCCCATAACTCCAGCTACATTCGGAGGTGCTTAGTATTATTTCAATGTACATATGGGATAGTATAGGAGAGAAAATGCTAAGCACCTTTTCGAACAGCTCATGGGAAAGTGGGCGTGCCAACGTAAGATTTCTACCAGACCTAGATGGTGACGTAAACTAACTTATGAAACAATTCCCATCTCAATAGGTGGCCTGTAACCCCAGCAACATTCGAAGGTGCTTAATATTATTTCAATGTACGTATGGGATAGTATAGGAGAAAAAATGCTAAGCACCTTTTCGAATAGCTCATGGGAAAGTGGGTGTGTCAACGTTAGATTTCTACCAGACCTAGATGGTGACGTGAACTAACTTATGAAAAAATTCCCATCTCAATAGGTGGCCTGTAACCCCAGCTACATTCGGAGGTGCTTAATATTATTTCAATATTACGTATATGGGATAGTATGGGAGAGAAAACGTTAAGCACCTTTTTGAATATCTCGTGGGAAAGTGGGCGTGTCAATGTGATATTTTAACCTGTCCTAGCTAAGGGCGGTAACTAACTTATGAAATAAGTCTCATCTCAATAGGTGGCCCGTAACCCCAGCTACATTCGGAGGTGCTTAGTATTATTTCAATGTATGGGATAGTATAGGAGAGAAAATGCTAAGCACCTTTTTGAATAGCTCATGGGAAAGTGGGCGTGTCAACGTGAGATTTTTATCAGACATAGCGGGTGACGTGAACTAACTTATGAAACAATTCCCATCTCAATAGGTGGCCTGTAACCCCAGCTACATTCGGAGGTGCTTACATACATCTAATGGTATCATGTCCTGTCGTTTAATCTTTGTTCACTTAGTACAGACAGCACGTGTGCTCCTTCTGAGGATCATAGGGTGGACATGGTAGTCCATTGCAGGTGGACTCCACATGGTAGAAAAGTGCTCCATCTGTGTTAGCTGCACTGCCAGGAATGGATTCAGGATCTTTGTCAGCACATTCAAATGAATTGCGATTGTGATTTAAATGTTCTGTCATGAGATATCCCGAGTACTCCAGTACTTTTTATAATAATTATTATACATACCATGCATAATATTATCATATCATGCCTACCATAAGTTATAGGTTGAACTATTAATATTCTCACTAATTTATAAATTAATAATCATTCCAAACACATCCATCAAAATAATATGCTTCGGATGTTCCAAAATAAATAATTCATCAAAAGTGTCAAAATGATTATGTACATGAAATAAACATTATTAGCGATCAAAAGTAGGTCTTGATTTGAGTTCTTGATTTGAATGTGCATATGGACAGTCTTCATGTACTCTGGGACAACCTTGAGGATGGTGAAGGGCAAACCAACATAGCTTTGTTTTATGAAAGACCTTTACAGGCTTTTTTGGCATGGATTTCTGTTTTTTCCTCTGTGGCACTTGTTTCAGTGACCAGTCACGGATACACACTTGTCCAGAAATAACTGGGAAGTGTTAGAATATGTGTTCATGGCAAAGTGAAAACCATGTATGTAGAACATACAGATACACACACACGCACGTACACACACACAATACACACACACACCACAAAACACACACACACACACACACACACACACACACACACACACACACACACACACACACACACACACACACACACACACACACACACACACACGCACACACAAACTCAACATAGCACACCTTCAAACACTTGATGGTGGTTCCTAAGCAGGGTTTGTAGGCCGCCATACTCCTGCTTCAAGTGCTGAAGAGTAGCACTGTCAAACATCCCAGCAACTTGCTCAAGAGGCATCCCAACTACAAACACCATAAATTCAGCCACACAAAGTAACTGTATACTCATAACATACCACACTGCATGTTGTAGCATGGTACATACATACATGATTGTACATATCTTTACATTTACACTGTTTGTTTGATTCCCATTGTGTACTCAAAACAGAAGAATGCCAGACACAACTCACACATGTGCACATGTGTACACAGTACACTCAGTAAAGTACAGTACACCCAACAGGACACAGTACACCCTGTTAGACACAGTACACCCAGTAGGACACAGTACACCCAGTAGAACACAGTACACCCAGTAGAACACAGTACACCCAGTAGAACACAGTACACCCAGTAGAACACAGTACACCCAGTAGAACACAGTACACCCAGTAGAACACAGTACACCAGTTAGACACAGTACACCCAGTAGAACACAGTACACCCAGTAGGACACAGTACACCCAGTAGGACACAGTACACCCAGTAGAGCACAGCACACCCAGTAGGACACAGTACACCCAGTAGAACACAGTACACCCAATAGAACACAGTACACCCAGTAGGACACAGTACACCCAGTAGAGCACAGTACACCCAGTAGAACACAGTACACCCAGTAGGACACAGTACATCCAGTAGGACACAGTACACCCAGTAGAACATAGTACACTCAGTAGAACACAGTACACCCAGTAGAACACAGTACACCCAGTAGAACACAGTACACCCAGTAGAACACAGTACACCCAGTAGAACACAGTACACCCAGTAGAACACAGTACACTCAGTAGGACACAGTACACCCAGTAGGACACAGTACACCCAATAGAACACAGCACACCCAGTAGAACACAGTACACCCAGTAGAACACAGTACACCCAGTTAGACACAGTACACCCAGTAGGACACAGTACACCCAGTAGAACACAGCACACCCAGTAGAACACAGTACACCCAGTAGGACACAGTACACCCAGTAGAGCACAGTACACCCAGTAGGACACAGTACACCCAGTAGAACACAGTACACCCAGTAGGACACAGTACATCCAGTAGGACACAGTACACCCAGTAGAACATAGTACACTCAGTAGAACACAGTACACCCAGTAGAACACAGTACACCCAGTAGAACACAGTACACCCAGTAGAACACAGTACACCCAGTAGAACACAGTACACCCAGTAGAACACAGTACACCCAGTAGAACACAGTACACCCAGTAGGACACAGTACACCCAGTAGGACACAGCACACCCAATAGAACACAGTACACCCAGTAGAACACAGTACACCCAGTAGAACACAGTACACCCAGTAGAACACAGTACACCAGTTAGACACAGTACACCCAGTAGAACACAGTACACCCAGTAGGACACAGTACACCCAGTAGGACACAGTACACCCAGTAGAGCACAGCACACCCAGTAGGACACAGTACACCCAGTAGAACACAGTACACCCAATAGAACACAGTACACCCAGTAGAACACAGTACACCCAGTAGAACACAGTACACCCAGTAGAACACAGTACACCCAGTAGAACACAGTACACCCAGTAGAACACAGTACACCCAGTAGAACACAGTACACCCAGTAGAACACAGTACACCCAGTAGAACACAGTACACCAGTTAGACACAGTACACCCAGTAGAACACAGTACACCCAGTAGGACACAGTACACCCAGTAGGACACAGTACACCCAGTAGAGCACAGCACACCCAGTAGGACACAGTACACCCAGTAGAACACAGTACACCCAATAGAACACAGTACACCCAGTAGGACACAGTACACCCAGTAGAGCACAGTACACCCAGTAGAACACAGTACACCCAGTAGGACACAGTACATCCAGTAGGACACAGTACACCCAGTAGAACATAGTACACTCAGTAGAACACAGTACACCCAGTAGAACACAGTACACCCAGTAGAACACAGTACACCCAGTAGAACACAGTACACCCAGTAGAACACAGTACACCCAGTAGAACACAGTACACCCAGTAGAACACAGTACACCCAATAGAACACAGCACACCCAGTAGAACACAGTACACCCAGTAGAACACAGTACACCCAGTTAGACACAGTACACCCAGTAGGACACAGTACACCCAGTAGAACACAGCACACCCAGTAGAACACAGTACACCCAGTAGGACACAGTACACCCAGTAGAGCACAGTACACCCAGTAGGACACAGTACACCCAGTAGAACACAGTACACCCAGTAGGACACAGTACATCCAGTAGGACACAGTACACCCAGTAGAACATAGTACACTCAGTAGAACACAGTACACCCAGTAGAACACAGTACACCCAGTAGAACACAGTACACCCAGTAGAACACAGTACACCCAGTAGAACACAGTACACCCAGTAGGACACAGTACACCCAGTAGGACACAGTACACCCAATAGAACACAGCACACCCAGTAGAACACA
>OZ026549.1:1577632-1587632 GCA_964020155.1 Chondrilla cf. caribensis | reverse complement strand
CTTTCATCAGAGAAAAACAATTATGTACCATTTTTCAGGGGAAACGTCTTGATGATTAGCTCCTCAAATTGGCAAATGGCCAATGTTAATTCCTGGCCGATATTCCCGCTATACAGTACACATAATGCATAGTATGGTAGACCACACATCCACATACACACCATCAAGTATGATGCAATAGCAATGTCTTCATAGACATACTTCCTTGGATCAGTGGACTCACTCCAATTCTGATGAAGCAAGAATATGTGTAAGGAGACCATCAAACACACACAAGTGAATTTTTGTTGATCTGCCACAATTTGTTTTCAAATGTACTTTGAATGCAGGGGGCACTTTTAAGTATCAAATTCCTTGGAGCTCTTGGATGTGTGTGTGTGTGTGTGTGTGTGTGTGTGTGTGTGTGTGTGTGTGCGCGCGCGCATGTGTGTGTGTGTGTGTGTGTGTGTGTGTGTGTGTGTGTGTGTGTGTGTGTGTGTGTGCGCGCGCATGTGTGTGTGTGTGTGTGTGTGTGTGTGTGTGTGTGTGTGTGTGTGTGTGTGTGTGTGTGTGCACGCATGTGTGTGTGTGCACGCATGTGTGTGTGTGTGTGTGTGTGTGTGTGTGTGTGTGTGTGTGTGTGTGTGTGTGTGTGTGTGTAGCATTTATGTATATCAAGACATACATACATAGGATCACACAATACACAAGGATGGTGCATGAATGTAGCCACTATTGCCATGATGCCACACCAATCCTCACCTCAACCAGACATTTACCGTAGCTCTCCTTCATTCTTGAATATGTGGAGGCAAACCTGCCTAAGGGGACCAGACCCACATGAGGAGATCTGGATGATGAGTTGGTGGATTGTGCAGATTCCAGACACCACTTTGCAAGTTTTGGCAGAAGTACACTTTTCAACCATTCTTCTGAAGGAACAGTGGTGTAATTAGTCAAGGAAACAGTGGAGGGCTGTGTTGAGGGATCAGTGGTGGAGTTTGGTGAGGGATTAGTGGTGGAGTTCGGTGAGGGATTAGTGGTGGAGTTCGGAGAGGGAACAGTGGTGGAGTTCGGTGAGGGATTAGTGGTGCAGTGTGTTGAGGGAACAGTGGTGGAGTTTGGCGAGGGAACAGTGGTAGAGTTTGGCAGGGGAATAGTGGTGGAGTTCAGCAGAGCAAGTGGACCAGTGGTGGCACTCAGTAGGGGAACAGTGGTGAAATCTAGTGTACTATTGATAGCAGTGTCTTCACAGATTCTTTGCTGCTTCCCTTTTGTGTTGTGGGCCAACCTCAAATGAATGCTGCAAAGGACATAGACCAAACCAGATCATAACATCTCAGTCCATACTGATTATGTACACACCACATGGCACCTCACCAGGAACTACCGGATTCCTTGTCAGTTGTGAATCTAAATTGGTACACCAGAATCCATTCACCATTCTCCTGTTCATAGGAAACAAATGTTGCCGTTGTATTCTCTGTTAAAATGATGGACAGACAGTATACTAGTATAGTATACTAATGTACATTTGGAGGTGAATATGTACACAATACTATGCCTCATATACAGTACCACTTTATATGTGTATACGTACAACTACAGTATTGTACTTATGTATAATAGTATCAAATATATGCAGTATGTATGCTACAATAATATTGTATACAAGGTACTATCAAAAGAGGTCTCCAATACACTGATAGGACGTCACACCAGTGATAATGTAGACACAAGGGCTAAGTAACAGGTGGCAACTATATTTCATGTTCCACAGATGTACAGTAACTTTACCAATTCTAGGTGAAGGATTTGAAGACACTAACCCTCAGCTCAATAATGAAGAGCCACCTCACCAATGTTAACCCCAGGTTCATTCATTCATTCATTATTATTATTTAGACTGGGAAAACCACTCACCAGAGGCTGCTTCCCAGGGTACCCAGTAAAAGTAAAAGTTACAGTAAAGTTACACCAAATTACACTAAGTTAACTTGAATTTGATCCACAGGTACACATTGACGTACGTATGTACGTACATGTGATACACACACTTGTACACGTTATACACTCATCATCCACCAATTTATACAGGTCGATACAGGCACTTGTACATATCAAATACATACAAACACTCATCATCTACCAGTTTATATAGGCGGATACAGGCTCTTTTACATATTGAATAGATACACTTACCACCCACCAATTTACACTGTATATAGGTTGACACAGGCTCTTTAGCATACGTATCAAACACACACACTCACCATCCACCAGCTGGATGGTCTCCCACCCCCACTGTATACTAGACTGCTTGGGGATGAGTTGTCTCGTTATTAGCTTATCGGGAACTCCATTTTCGCGGGGTCGCTCCGAATAGCTTTCCTCTCTCACAACTGCTCCCAAAAGTCTCTTGTTGACGACTTGAGGTCTGCGAATCCATACTTCGAGAGATGACGCCAAATCTTCAGCTGAACATTCAACAATAACACGATCCACCTCAGTCAAAGAATTGGCTTCCAGATGGAGCACGGAACGAGCCATCATGAAGGTTATCTAGAAATCAAGCGATTATACCATAGACACTCTAAACTACGTAGTTTAGAGTGTCTATGTACGGACAGTACAAATACTCCACAGCCAGTTGAGGCGTTTATAATTAGACGCCCAGATGCTATAAAGCTAGAGTAGAATAGAAAAATTTCGTATAACCTCTAGGGATTACGCTCGCGTGTGTGTTTGTGTGTGTATACGTGTGTGCGTGCGTGCATGTGTGCATACGTGTATGTACTATATGTATACGTATGTTGTTCGGATTAGGTCCTAGTTGAGGAGTAGGCTGGGGTGGTCCGTCTGACGAGGACAGCACCTCCCAGTCTGGTAGTCCCCCAATGCTGTCTTCTCCACAAATAGTGTTATTTCTGTCGTTGGTCCTGTCCTCGACAGTGTTCTGCTGAGTCTGTCCAGCAGCAGTGAGGGGAGCATTCGGATCAAAGCACAGTGGAATGAAAATAACAAATTCATCACTGGAATCTGTAAACAACAACAACAAGAGATTTTACATGATGGCCATGCACATCAGAGGGTAATCTGACGCCTCTATAATCCAATATTCTCTCTAATCCGACCATTATACGTATGAGGAACAGTCACCATACATAGGTATGGTAAGAGGCACTCCATAATCCAACAACCTCCTAATCCAACATTATTCTCAGGTCCCATTGAGTGTCGGATTAGAGAGGTTTCACTGTATAAGTGAGTCTGTTCTATGTACTGTAGCAAACAAAGTCCCAGGTGAGGCACAGCAGAGGGGATGTGTGCTCAGAACAGGACAGGTTGGAGGGAAGCCATCAATCACCCTCTCACTAACCTCGAAGTTCCCTGCTGGTTACAGGCTCTGCAGTGGTGGCTCTAGACTTCTGAACTCTGGCTCATCATCAAAATTCCCATTATAATGTGTTGACAAGGGCTTTGGGAGATGTTCATGAACTACAACTGCAAGAGTAGATAAAGAATTAGACAATGCACATTGAAGTGCAAGTTGCACTTGCAATTGATGTGACTACACAATGGTACATATGTACACATGAGCATGTGTGTGTGTGTGTGTGTGTGTGTGTGTGTGTGTGTGTGTGTGTGTGTGTGTGTGTGTGTGTGTGTGTGTGTGTGTGTGTGTGTGTGTGTGTGTGTGTGTGTGTGTGTGTGTGTGTGTGTGTGTATGTGTGTGAATGTGTGTGTAGTGTGAGTGTGTGTGTGTGTGCACGCGCGCGTGTGTGTGACTCTCACATAAACTTTCATCAAGTTTAAGTTTTGCATCTTTCGAAGTTTCAAAGGATCCTTTTCCATACTTCAAGTACGTACCTTCTCTATGGACCAGTCTATTGTGAAAGAAGTCATGTGACAGTCACATGATATATAGCAAATAGCGGACATATTCTCCTCACCATAATGGACCAGCAGCAACTCAGCTGCAAATGAACGGAGCTTGATCTCTCCACATTTTGCCACAGACATGGATAGCAAAGCCCGCACGTCTGTGAGTACTGTCAGTTTTGCCTTCAACTCCTTCACAAGCTCCTCCTTCATCTCATGCAATCCTTCTGGGTGCTGCATTGTGTAGGTCTGGCACACACAAATAGAGATAAATGGATTCATTCCTAGATGACAAGACACATTCCCACAACACCGAGTTCACTAGCTGGTAGAATTGTCATACCAAATTTGACCCCCCCAAAAATCGGCCCCATGGGGTCAAATTTGGTTGCTGTTTTGAGCCCCATGGCCATTCAAATATGAGGATCAGACGTACCCTTGCCCTGAAGGAGTGGTCATTGTCTGTTTCCATTTCTGATTTTTCTGTTGGCTACAAATGAGAATTGGAATAGAAAAAATGTCAAAAATTGCAAGTTACAAGTAAGTTCACCACACACAACACTCACAGCACACTACACACGACACTCTACATACACACACACTCACACAACACTCTACACACTCACACACAACACTCACAGCACACTACACACAACACTCTACATACACACACTCTCACACACAGCACTCTACATACATACACACTCACACACAACACTCTACACACTTACACACAACACTCACAGCACACTACACACAACCTCACACACAGCACTCTACACACTCACACACAACACTCACAGCACACTACACACAACCTCACACACAGCACTCTACACACTCACACACAACACTCACAGCGCACTACACACAACACTCTACATACATACACACTACACACTCGCACACAACACTCACAGCACACTACACACAACACTCTACATACACACACACTCACACACAGCACTCTACATACATACACACTCACACACAGCACTCTACTCACTCACACACAACACTCACAGCACACTACACATAACACTCTACATACACACACTACACACAACACTCTACACACTCACACACAACACACTACACACAACCTCACACACAACACTGCACACTCACACACAACACTCACAGCACACTACACACACACACTCTCACACACAGCACTCTACATACATACACACTCATACACAACACTCTACAACTTACACACAACACTCACAGCACACTACACACAACCTCACACCAGCACTCTACACACTCACACACAACACTCACAGCACACTACATACAACCTCACACACAGCACTCTACACACTCACAGCACACTACACACAACAATCTACATACATACACACTACACACAACACTCTACACACTCACACACAACACTCACAGCACACTACATACAACCTCACACACAGCACTCTACACACACACACAACACTCACAGCACACTACACACAACAATCTACATACATACACACTACACACAACACTCTACACACTCGCACACAACACTCTACACACTCGCACACAACACTCACAGCACACTACACACAACACTCTACATACACACACACTCACACAGCACTCTACACACTCACACACAACACTCACAGCACACTACACATAACACTCTACATACACACACACACTACACACAACACTCTACACACTCACACACAACACACTACACACAACACTACATACACACACACTCACACACAGCACTCTACACACTCACACACAACACTCACAGCACACTACACACAACCTCACACACAGCACTCTACACACTCACAGCACACTACACTCACACAGCACTCTACACACTCACACACAACACACAACACTCTACATACACACACACTCACACACAGCACTCTACACGCTCACACACAACACTCACAGCACACTACACACAACCTCACACACAGCACTCTACACACTCACACAGCACTCTACACATTCACACACATTCACACACAGCACTCTACACACTCACACACAGTCACTCACAGCACTCTACACATTCACTCACTACAAACACCATCTTGGGCTCTGGTAGTTTTACTATCACAAATTGACCAGAATCTGATGCCAAATCACACGGAGTCTTTCCCAAAGTGTTCTTCCTCAACAATGGAGACCCATAAGCCAAGAGAAGCTGGGTGTTGGCATTAGAAGAGAGGATAATAAGCACATGTGCATGGTGCATACAGAATCTCTAGATACGTACATGTATGTATGTACATGTACGTACGTACATATGTAGGTATACAGAATATACATACATACAAAGCACACCACGTACGCACCAATGTACAGTTGAACCTCCTTAACGTGATACTCTATGGACAATTCCACAATTCCATGCTAAAAGCATTTCCTGTTGACAGTACTTAGATAATGCATGTGTACATCAGCTGAAAATGTAGAGACTCAACAATAATCTTATGCTGTAGAGATGTTGTGTTAATCAGGTTCGACTGTACATAAATTGTACAATACGTACATTACATACATTCATACATACGTACGTTGGTACAGGTACACACTTACTTCAACACATCCAAGTAGACCAGACTGAGCAGCCAGATGTAATGGTGTATTCTCATTCTACACAGCATTGAAACGTGTGAACACACACACACACACACACATGCATGCACGCACACACACACACACACACACACACACAAACACACACACACACACACACACACACACACACACACACACAACACACACTTGCACACACACACACACACACACACACACACACACACACACACACACACACACACACACACACCCACACACACACACACACACCACCACCACCACCACCACCACCACACCTTGTCCAACAGACACACAGACGGATGATAAACGCCAAATCAAAGGCATTCGTTCAGGAAAAGTTTGTGCTCGAACCTGACAGCGTATATCAGAGGCGTGTCGTTGGAAGGACTGGGTCCCATGTGTTTATTAGGATTAAAGTTCTTCTGTAAGTGGGCTGACATATCGGATTCCGAAGACTGCATTTTCCGAAGGATCTCTTCTTCTCCAGGTAATTTCCATTTGGATTCCTTCTTACTGTCATCTTTCCGTTCTTCTTCGGTTAGTAAAAACTGAAAGAACTTCGTTTCCACTGCACCCATATCCAGTACGCACTGATCATTAGAATCTGTCACGAGTCTTTAGGTGACATAATGTTGACTGTTCGGCTGTTCTTACACGTAACTGAAACAGTGAATTTATATTGGGCAAAAAGATGGCCGATTTCAAAAGGCCGAGAATTAGAAATTCGGCTAGAATTCAAGCGAAACGGCTTCGACGAACTTTATATCTCCAGCGAAGGTTTTTACAAACCTAAAGTAGACGTCCAAGTATTTTGAGTGCCGGGGAAGGCTTCTGCGACTCCACGTTTATCATTTTTTATCAAATTGTACACTTAGGGCAACTATAAATAGCGCAGATACTAATAATAAAATAGATAGGTCACGGTAGCCGGTTGGTCAGGTGACACGACTCTAGGCTCCAGGGCGCGGGTTCGAAATCTCAAAAGGACGGTTTTTTTCTCTGAAAAAAAAGAGCTCACTTCCTGGTGGTCAGTCGCAATACTCTCTACAAAGAACCGTAGGGGGGAGCTTTGGGACTCGCGGCTGACCTCCCAGCTAGAATAGTGTCTTCTGCATTCGCGGAATGACCAAGTACACAGTATCTGTGGAAAGTCCTTATAAAGCAGACCATGGGTTTGTTCGACCCCGAGTGGGTGACCTTTTTATTTTTTTTTTAACTCAAGGCCATAAACCACCCATAACCATCATTACAATGTACTGTATGTTGTATGCATCATTGTACAATCACTACGTGTACCACAATATATAGGCAGCATATGTACGACAATGCAGGAATGATTGACAACAATATTATGTATAGACTAGTGGTAGCTACTAATAAGTGATTATTATCGCTGATTGGGTACTCTAAAATTAATTTTTAGGGGTGGCTTGAAAAAGATGCCCTATTTTGAAATTCCAAGAATTAGAAATTGGTCTGGAATTCGGGCATAACGGGTATGCCAAACGTAATAACCTCGAAGCCCAAGAAGAGATGCCTAAGTAGTTCCAGTGTGTATGTGGTGGGGGATACTTGTTGGTTTGGAGAGTTTGGTGTAATAGGATCAGACTTTGACCCAAGTAACTACCTTCCAATGCACAAAACATAATTAAACAATGCACTAATACACATAAAATGAAGTTGTATGCATCAGCATAAATTTATAAAAATCATTTTAACACACTCACAAAATTAATACATACATACGTCTGAAATAGAGATATTCGTAATAATAATTTTAATATGCAGTGTGTGTGTGTGTGTGTGTTTGGGTGTGGGTGCTAAACTATGAAACATTTCATTATTATTGTGGGTAGGTAGGTGAATTACACACAGCAAGTTCAACTCTGGCGGTCGAGGAGCTCATTCGCAACAGCTCTTATGTGGTTGTTGTGCTTCTTCAACAGCTCCTCGTTCAGGTGGCGATTCGGGAATCCCATGCTCACCAGCCTATCCAAGAGGTTAGTGGGTTCTTTAGGAGGTGCCCACTTTGCCTGTGGAGGTGTGTACTTCTTTGGAAGCTTGAAAGCAGGCGTGGTAGAAGTGTTATCACAACTGTCTCCTTCACATTGGATACCTTCCTGTGTGTTCTCTACTGTAGACTCTTGTTCGAGCTCTGGAGTATATTTGTCGGAGTCTCCAACCTGCTGAACGACTTCAACTGAGTCGAGTATATTTTGGTCAACCAAATCTGTACAGGCATCCTACGGACAAACAAGATGGATGAATATAACATCTGGAGAACATACAGTGAGGCAGACACACACAGACAAGTGCTGTAACACACACAGCAGCAAATATGTACATACATACATACATACGTACCTGAAAGTCCTCGTCTGATCCACCTTCGAAAGGGGTGTTGAGGTCATTCTGTCCACAAATATTCTGGTTGTTATCAACGGGTTCAAGCCTGATGTCCCCAGCTGGGGAGTCCTGTGGGCGGTGATGGACGTGGATGTCCTTGACAACGTTGGTGAACATATTGACCAGACCAGTGGCTATGGTGAGAGGCTCCTTGATGGTGGCCTCACCGAGGGTCATCCTATGAAACTTGAAGTTGCTGGCATCCCTCCTGGCCTGCTTTGGTGTGGCATTTGGTGAAATACGTGGGCTGGTGTTGTCCGGATTAGGTCCTAGTTGGGGAATAGGCTGGGGTGGTCTGGCGAGGACAGCATCTCCCAGTCTGGTAGTCCCCCAATGCTGTCTTCTCCACAAATAGTGTTATTCCTGTCGTTGGTCCTGTCCTCGACAGTGTTCTGCTGAGTCTGTCCAGCAGGAGTGAGGGGAGCATTCGGATCAAAGCAAGGTGGAATGACAATAACAAATTCATCACTGGAATCTGTAAACAACAACAACAACAACAGATTTTATATGATGGCTGTGCACATTAGAGGGTACGTACATAGGGTACAAGCACCACAAACTCATTTCTTCTAACACACACTCTCCAATTGGTACACTGATGCATGTATGTATGCTGCGCTCTTCAGTATGTATATACGTGCGCACACAGAGTGCCCAGAGCTATGACAATGTATACATGTGTGCAGCATACTACACACAGCACTCTATATACACACAACACTCTACACACTCACACACAACACTCTACACACTCACAGCACACTACACACAGCACTCTATATACACACACACTCACTCACAGCACACTACACACAACACTCTACATACACACACACTACACACTCACACACAACACTCACAGCACACTACACACAGCACTCTACATACACACACACTCACACACAGCACTCTACACACTCACTCACAGCACACTACACACAGCACTCTACATACACACACACTCACACACAGCACTCTACACACTCACTCACAGCACACTACACACAGCACACTACACACAGCACTCTACATACACACACACTCACACACAGCACTCTACACACTCACACACAGTCACTCACAGCACTCTACACACCCACTCACTACAACACCATCTTGGGCTCTGGTAGTTTTA
>OZ026549.1:1495132-1575132 GCA_964020155.1 Chondrilla cf. caribensis | reverse complement strand
GGTACTCTAAAATTAATCTGTAGGGGTTGCTTGAAAAAGATGCCCAATTTTGAAATTCCAAGAATTAGAGATTGGTCTGGAATTCGGGCATAACGGCGAAAGAAAGCACAAATGGGACAAAATCTAGAATTTTAGCCCGGAAACTAATCAAATGAGTGGGCGCCAACTCTGGGCACCCCTATGCGACAGAAACAGATAACCTCACGGTATAAACGCTCAGTAATTAATAATTTATATGTACGTAAATAGATAGTAATATCTATAGGTGCATATATACGTCCTACACACCTATACAATATAATGTACTCTTACAATAATATACCATACTAGTCTGATATTGGACAATATTTCATATAACTAATTTTATAATTATTATTATTATTATATGAAAAAGTAAAACTTTATAATAATAATAATAGGTCCTCTGTACTATCATTAGAAAGATCATTGTTACATATAATACATTATATATATTGGGCTGGACTAGTCAAGTAAAAACAAAGCTTTTGAGCACACAATTAGTTCAAAATCCAAATTGGTACGTACATTATCAATTTTACATTAGTTTAAGTTTCCAAATTCACCAGATTTCCACACAATCTGATGGGTACAGTCCAGTTTGACCATTATCAAGCATCCCATAGCAAAATCCTGCCTTGTTGGCCGGTTTTATTTCGGACACACTGTCTCCCAAACTAAGCGTCAGCTGGTCAGATTCTCTAGCAACGTAAGGAGAAATCACTCTCCTGAGATTGGCAGACGGAGGTTCTTGTTCGGAAGATGATGCAGGATCTGTGACTTTGCTACGAGGGACGGGAGTGGGGAAGAAAGTGCTTGTGTTGGGGACATTTTGTGTACGAGGTGGGGGAGGACGCGGGGGTTTCCCCTTTAGATCGACCGAACCAGGCGTGGGAGACACATCAGCTGTTGAGGTAGATTGCTTGGTATGTTCAACGGCTTCACCCAGCACAGGAGACCTGACTGGACGAACAACCTTCACCTTCTGGGGAACAGTTACAATATTTTTCTGCCTTGATGCAGTCGGAGGAGCAGGAGGTACTCTCGCTGGAGACTTTAATACAATCTTTGGTTTTGCTTTGGGAGGACTAGGTTTTCCAGGTCGATTGGACTTTGGGGATTTCTCCTGTGTTTTCGAATCGGGAACTTGAGCCACTGCAGGTTGTGAGGGACTGTCTATCGAAGTAGATCCAAGTGGTTTCGTTTCAGATTGCAAGTCTGTTGTCTTTGTGTTGTCGTCATGGACACCTTCATCTCCATGGTGAGTATTATCCATCCCAGAGCGGTCAACATTGGTCGTCTCATCATGTGGAGTGGTTTGGGTGTCTGACGTAGGCGATTTTTCAACACTGGTAACAGCAACCGAAGAGAGGCTACTCCCCCGTGGGGGTGGGCGTGGCCTTGGTACTGGTTTGGGTGAACTTCTTGTTTCGCTCACCCCAGCCCCACTAGTACCCTCTGGGGTGGTTTTGTCACTGTGCATTACAGGGTGCGGTTGGTGCAAAGACTCCTTCGCTGGCTTTTTGACCTTCGTAATTGATATCTTTGGCTTGGGCTTCAGAGCTGGTTTGGGTTTAGTTGCTGGTTTCTTTGATTTGGCTGGCGGTGTGGTCACATTCTGCTTCACTTCACTACTGGAATCAACTCTGGCTGGCGGTGTGGTCACATTCTGCTTCCCTTCACTACTGGAATCAACTCCTGCAGCCACCTGAACAGACGTTACATTCCCCTCCTTTGTTCTGTCCTGAGTCTGACCATGTGTTGATGCAGCAGTATCTAGTGTTAGGGCAGCACTTCTCTGAGGCACATCTGAAGGTTTCTCTTCCACCTTGGTTGTGGATTCCACGTTCTTAGCTGGTTCATTCTGGTTCAATTGTGCCACACCAGTCTGCTGCATCTTTGAAGAATCTGATGGTGGAGTACTATCTGCTCCGCTGGTTAAGTGAACGATCTCTATCTTCCTTCTTTGGGCCGGTATAGGAGAAGGCTTAACGGGACCTTGCTTGTTGACATGCAGTGCTAGAGGTGAGTCGTTCCTTGCTGGAGGATTCACTGGAGGATTTACGGGGGGATTTGGAGGATTCCCACGAGATGTAACAGGTGGAGGAGGGCATGGAATCGAGGGAGGGGGAGGAATAGGGCGATTCTGTCTCAACTTTTCTGGACTGCTCTTAACGGGCTGTTTGGTTCTTCCCTGTGGAGCCCGGGGAGCTGGTCTCCTCACATTGGATTTTGTAGTCGGTTCATCTTTCACCTTAACCAGTTTGACCTTCCCTGATGGGGCCGTGGGAGCTCTTCTTCGTGCCTTCTTGGGGCTAGCTTTCTCCTTGGGTTCTTCCAGCGCTTCAGATTTTATCTGTTGAGGGATAAGAAATGATTGAGTCAGGTGGGAAATCTGGTGCATTTGAAACAAAATGCTGGATTGGGAAACAAATCCAATGCTGTCAGTTTGTGTTTGTTTTATGTAAGAGTGGGTGGGTGTACATAAATGGGTGACTAAACATCTATACATAATCATAACTAGAACATTATCACTTCCAGCGATTCCTGCAGTACACAGGGACAGTACACACAAACACTGCACACATGAAACTAACCTCATCCTCTCTCGTTGGTGCAAAGGATTCAGTTTCGTTCTGTTTTACTGGCTCCACAGTTTGTTGGTTAGTGACGTCTCCTTTAACTGGAGGAGGAGGAGGAGGCTTTCTCCTCTTCTTTGGACGAGGCTTCTTTTGAGTATCTTCAGGTGTAGCTGGAGTCTCTTTGACAGAGTTTGCAACTGAATAAAGTGAAATGAATTATATGATACTGGATAAGAGGAAGGTAATGAGACCTGGCAATGGTGTGTGTGTGTGTGTGTGTGTGTGTGTGTGTGTGTGTGTGTGTGTGTGTGTGTGTGTGTGTGTGTGTGTGTGTGTGTGTGTGTGTGTGTGTGTGTGTGTGTGTGTGTGTGTGTGTGTGTGTGTGTGTGTGTGTGTGTGTGTGTGTGTGTGTGTGTGTGTGTGTGTGTGTGTGTGTGTGTGTGTGTGTGTGTGTGTGTGTGTGTGTGTGTGTGTGTGTGTGTGTGTGTGTGTGTGTGTGTGTGTGTGTGTGTGTGTGTGTGTGTGTGTGTGTGTGTGTGTGTGTGTGTGTGTGTGTGTGTGTGTGTGTGTGTGTGTGTGTGTGTGTGTGTGTGTGTGTGTGTGTGTGTGTGTGTGTGTGTGTGTGTGTGTGTGTGTGTGTGTGTGTGTGTGTGTGTGTGTGTGTGTGTGTGTGTGTGTGTGTGTGTGTGTGTGTGTGTGTGTGTGTGTGTGTGCATGGGTGTGTGCGTATATTGGTACAATAGGATATTTGTATTTGTACTGACCTTCAACCTTAGAAGTAGAGGGGTCATCCAAGGCACCTCCTTGGTGTTCTATTCTTGGAGAGCTCTTAGGTTTAGGGGAGCTTTGTCCACCCGAAGCATTCACTGTTGGCTTTGAATCAGGAGGGCCTTCAGCAGCTGAAGGCTTTTCTCTTTGCTGAGTCTCTGAGGGAGTGGTTTTTTCTGCCGTCTTTGCTGCCAGAAGGCCCATTATTTCACTCGTAAAGTCTCCAGTTGTGTTCAGCATGTCATCCTGCGTTTTTTCTTGTACACTTCTTTTCTCTCTGTCGCCATCCATCTTCACCACAACATCATCCTCATTCAACTCCCCTTCCAGAGGCTTGACCATGTCTGTAGATAGCACAGACTTGGGCCTATCATCCTCATAGTTGTGGAACTCAAACGAAGGTGAATCCAAGCTCCTGGGGGACCAGTCGCCTTCTGAATAGCTCAAGCTGTCCTCCAAAGGCTACAGTGATAGAGGTTGTGTTGATACTCATAGAGGTAACATAACATGTACGGTACATGTCGCGAGAAACTTGAATTTTTCCGCCGATTTCCGCGATTTGCCGTCGCGGTAATCGGTGAATGTCCGCGAAAATTTCCGCAGAACGTATGTGAGCAGTCTGCAGAATGTCCGCGAAACGTTTGTGGAACGCTTTCCGCAGAAGGGGAATAGAGGTACGTACACGGCTTTCCGAAGAAGGCAGAAACAGTTCGAGCGAGGTGTGGCTACGAACATACGTACAATTAAAGGAACATGTTCCGATTTTATGAAATAAATTTTAATAGTAGAAGTCGGGCTAGTACGTAATCTGTTTGCTTTCCGAAGACGAGTCTGCTAACGTACGACGACGTGTGTACAAATGAACTGATCGCTTCCTTATTATTTCCTTCTCCAGCTTCCGAATGAGGAAGCGATCAGAAAAGGGGCTGGCTATACGATGTTGAAAATATGGCGGCACTAGAGATCGTACGCTGACAATATATTTACTCACAATTTGGGCTTCCGAGAGCGTAATGTCGCGCTGAGAAAATCAATTCGGACAAACCTGTTAGGAACAAATTTCAGTCTGAACACCATGACAATTGCGAACTACCGCATAGAAACTTCGGACTACCGTACCTATCTACGTACGTACGTACGTATGTACGTTTCTCTTGCCGCGGATGCCAGATGACCATTCCGCAGTGTTCGCGGATATCGATAACTTGCCGCACGGCTATACGCGGATATCCTACGCGGCAGGTCTGCGGAAAAATTCTAGTTTCTCGCGACATGTACCGTATGGATACATTATGGTGGGTATACATACACATGTCAATGTGAAGACAAATTTCACCCCTGTATGCCTTCATTTACGTAGTACATACTGTATACACTGCATACAGTACAGTGTATACTGGATTCCCTCCACAGTACAGCATACAATAGTAACATGTATATGCAGGTAATATATGTACAGTACATCCAGTGTGTGTTGTAATGCATATAGTACATCCAGTTCGTGCTTTAATGTGTACAGTACATCCAGTGTGTGCTGTAATGTATATACGTAGTACATCCAGTGTGTTCTGTAATGCGTATAGTACATCCAGCATGTGCTCTAATGTGTACAGTACAACCAGTGTGTGTGCAGTAATGTGTGTATTACATACATCCAGTGTGCACTGCAGATACATGCATACATGCATACATGCATACATACCTCCACAAATCCTCCAGGGAACCAGCCCTCCTGACCATTAACAGAGCCGTACCACCATCCGCTGTCCTCAGCCCATGTCACATTGATAATGTCACCTTCATCAAATGCGAGATCGTCTTCAGTTTGCCCGGTGAAAGCATATGAAGCGCGATACCCTACAAGGAGGATAGGAAGAAGAGAAAAAATGAAGAGAATGGTAGTTTGATTGACATGTACAGCATACAGTACATACAACACACACACACACACACACACACACACACACACACACACACACACACATAAACACACACACACACACACACACAAACTCACACACACACTACACCACACACACACACACAAACTCACACACACACTACACCACACACACACACACGCATGCACACACACGAACACACGCACGCACATGCACACACACACACACACACACACACACACACACAAACACACACACACACACACACACACATACGCGCGCACACACACACACACACACACACACACAAACACACACACACCATATGTTGCTGGTTTAGACAGCACATCATCTTCCTTATCTTCTTTGGATCCACGACTCGATGTTTTACCAAACACAGGTGGCAGTGGAGAAGGACAGCCACTTTCCACTTCTACATCAACAAAGACCACATAATGCATAATACATACATGCATACAGCTAGTAAAGCCACTTGTTCTATTATACATACATAAGTATTGTATGTACGTATGTACACACATACTACATACGTACATAGGTACATACGTTTATATGTACGCAGGTGAGCATATATAGTCCAACTTGCTAAGTACCTTAAAGGGCACACAAAATCTGCACTTTTTATCAGAGGTACTTACTGCCAGTACTGGTTGACATGGTGTACATGAGCTAGGGACTGAGTGAGGTGTATGTGTATCAATCAGGAGTATGTATATACTAACCCAGATACTTACAGGGTAATTACTAAGTGAGTTGTACTGTATGTACACACATATACACATACGTATGTATATACATATACATATACATAATGCATCAGCATATACTGTACATACAACGTACATGGAAATATACGTACATGCATACGTATGTACATCTGCATAATACTATACAGTACATGTGTACACAAGTACAATGTGCACATTCAAAGACTGACCGTCTGCACTGGTGTTCCCACAGGTTGGCTGAACCATGGGAGAGGATGACGGCACATCAGCCAGAATGACATTGACGTCGTCAGACACGTAAGAGTTGTGATTGCCAGCTTGACCCAGTTTCTTCAAAGACACAGGAGTGCTATCAATCTGGTCCTTGGTCACATTGTGTACGGTGATCCAAGGGAGGCTACTGGTACTCACCCTCTTGCGAGTGGGGTCATTGGGTTTCTTGGAGTCACTAGGAGCCGGGGAGTCTCGGGTCCGAACCTTCACACCTGAAGCGTGTGTACAAAATCGGGGCATGTGGAGACACACACACACACACACACACACACACACACACACACACTGTACAGAGAGACACCCAACACAATGGAGTGGCACTCTACACAAGAGAGACACACTATACATCAGAGAGGTGGTGGGGGACTATTGGAGTATACAAGTATTAACGAATGTTCAGTTGATCCACCAAACTCCTCAATGCACCATATCATTGGAAAACAAATTGTGACAGATCAACGAGAATTCACTGTACACAAAATCCTACATGCATACATACGTACACACACTCATGAATACACTCGAGTATGTTGTTGAAGCATGAGAGTCGTCACCAACCTTTCACTGCTCCAAGTGACTTCGATCGAGGGATCTTCTCATCGCGATTCACTTTCTTCTCCTTGCTTCCCTCGCGTTGGCCTGGTTTCTTCACGGCATTCGTGTTCGTACTGAATGACTTTGAAGCTGATATGATGACAGCGGCAGCAAGGTCAATATTCCCTACGCACAAACAAAAACAACAACAAAACTGTGGTAAACAGATGTAAATCACATCATCATGTCTGCCAACAAAACCAAGATTGACATTAACATAAACAAAAATACCCACAACAGCATCAAACTCAAGAACTTGGCAACTGAACAACTTCCATTGTATTGTACATACGTACGTATGTACTGTATACACTGTATGTACTGTACGTATGTATTGTGTGTAATGTGCATACTGTATGTATTGAATGTAATAAATGCACTGAATGCACAGAATAGAGGTGGATACAGTATTGCATGGATATGGACCAGACTACACCATGGCTGAACAGGCAGTGGTATTGGTAGGGTTGAAATATTGTGAATGTGCTGTACACAGACATGCACACACGCACACACACATGCACACACACACACACACACACACACACACACACACACACACACACACACACACGCACACACACACACACACACACACACAGCTTACTCTGCTTCATAGTCTGCATTCGCTCCTCATTGGACAAGTTCAGCTCCTCCAACGGCACTGGTTCCACCTTACTGGGAGGGAACCACCCCTCCCTCTCACCGATCACACCCTTCCACATCTCCCCCTCCGTCCCCTTGTCGGGGAACGACACCTCACTCATCTCGACCACACGAACCATGTCTCCTACGACTAGATGCAATTCGCTATCATCTGCAGGAGAATGGTCCTCAATCACTCTGTACTGCTGGGCATCTGGTGAGAAGGACAACATTGATTCACATTGATGTACATACGTGTGGTGAATGTAATCATTGGTTTGAGGTATGTACGTCTCAGTTTGTGTATGTTTGTGCACACACGCATAAGGACACACAGTTTTGTTGTCCCGCATTGTACATCTGTATACACCTGTCCACTCTTACATGTAACACTTATACAAACACAATGGTATACACAGTGTACGTATGTAGGTACAGTGTATCAGCTTTGGGTACACACATACGCACACACACACACACACACACACACACACACACACACACACACACACACACACACACACAGAGAGAGACAAACAGACTACCAGACAGACAGACAGACAGACAAACACATACACACAGACACAGACACAGACATACAGACTGACAAACAGAGACAGACAGACAGACAGAAAGACAGACAGATAGACATACAGACACACACACACACACACTTACATCTGCTAATGGGACTGGCAGCTGGCGTGTACTTAAGTGAAGAGAGCTCTACGCTCCCATTTTCTCCAGACAAATGAGAGATGCTGAACTTCCCGCTCTTTTTCCAACGGCAATAGCAGAAAACAACGATAAGAATGATGAGAACGACGAGCACCACAACTCCCACTGCCACCGCTATGACTATACCGATCACAGTCGAAGGAGAGAGACGATCGGGATCTGTTAGTGAGAGAAAGAGACGTATGTATGTATGTACCTCAGAGGAGACAATTCTGAGGTTAATATGCGAATACAAAACTCACACACAAGTCGGCAGTTATACACATGCACTGTATGTGATCAGAATTATTACAGCCTGCATTATATACAGTGTGTAAAAAATTATAATAAAAACCCTAATTCAAGGACCATCTGTCTAATGTGACCTGATGAGCTATCCAGTACATAATTCCACTACACCTGAGCACCTCTGTCTAAAGACCACCTGTCTACAGAGGCCACCTCTTCCTGGTCCCTTGGGTGGTCTTTATATACAGGATTTGCTTCATATACGTACGTACAGCTAGTACAGCAACACCTACAATGAAACCTGTATATACATACCACCCAAGGGACCAGGAAATGATGGCCTCTGTAGTCAGGTGGCCTTTACACAGAGGTTCTATACTGTAGTTCGGTTGATGTAGTCGATAGCTCAATAATGGCCACTAAAGGTAGGTGGCCTTTATGTGAAGGTTGTCTTTAAGACAGGTCCCACTGCACCATATGTTCTACATATGGTCAAGTACATTCCAGTTTGGTAAGTACTACGTGAATGTACATACCAAGTGTTGGGAATGCATTGTCTGAGGGCATCTGTACATACGTACGTATGTAGTACGTAGTTGTACCCTGCTGAAAGGTGGTACAACTGACTTGCATCCCGGCAACAGTACGACAAGGCTGAAACTGTTGTGTTGCCATGACATTGATGAAGTGCTAATCACTCAATGTGCCTGTTTTAGGAAGCAGCCAATCAAGTCTGTGACAGGTGTCTACAGAGTCTGATAGACCCCAGCTGTGTGTCTACAGGATATAGACTCACAGCATCGCCTTTGATCCTACCTTACACTAGGATACAAGTATGTACGTATGTATCCTGGTTGAAGGTAACATCAAAGGAACTGATCTACGTATATACATTTCCCATGTACTAGCTCAGAACAGGTCAAGTTGATGTACTTTTTGACAAAACCTGATTAATTTGATACACTTCTTGGTTGCCAGAATACATAATAGATAAATCCCTCCTTGGGTTGGTACATGGGAAATGTACCAACGCAAGGAGGGTTTTATGTACTACACTTACGTATGTATGCACAACCATGTCTGTTGACAATGAGATACTAGACTGATGTACAAGATGAGATCTGATATGCATAAAAGGCTCAATATGCGCTTGAAGTACCTGTAGGTGGGGCTGGTGGGAGACTTGGTGATGTTGAGGGTGAGGGGCTTGGCTGTGCAGTAGGCGTGGTCGGTCTCGCTACCAGCGTTTCAACACTGGCACACACTGTCATCCCGGAACCGAAATCAAGCACCAAAATGGAACCTTCAACTAGCATGGAAAAGAGGAAACAAACAGAAATTGAAATTGGAGTGGAAATATACATAAAATGTACTGTCCAAAGGATAACCATCATTACAAAATTGGGAATAGTAGGATTATTGACTTTATATAATACGTAATTAATGCAGAGAAAGTAATTAGATACAAAACATTATAAAACACAATAATTACGATGGCAACTAAATTAGCCGGTGGATAGCTAAACCTAACTTCAAATCCATTAGGAATGGATGGGTGGTTAGGATGACATGGGTGAACATTATCTATTAACTTCACAAGCTCAAGTAATGTACGTAGGCATAAGTGAAACATACGTACCAATATAATGTACACGCACAATCTAAATATAATGTAAACACACACATGCAAGCACAAATGCACATTCATACACACACACACACACACACACACACACACACACACACACACACACACACACACACACGCACACGCACATGCACACATACACACACACACACACAAACACACACACACACACACAAACACACACACACACACGTACACACACACACAAACACACACACACACACACACACACACACACACACACACACACACACACACACACACACACACACGTACTTGATCCATCTCCACTGAGTGGAAGGTAGAGGTCAGTGAGCACTTGTGACTGTCCCCACATCAGTTGCCCGTGCTTACGGTTGAGATCTCCAGGTTGACATGCCAGTGGTTGCTGTTGGCTACAGCCACTCCGAGGGATCAAAGGAGGTGCATCACAACTTGAACGAATCGACCAGGAAATAGGCTGTTGGATGGGGACTTGTCGTCTGTTACGAATCACTTTATCATGATCGCCAGAGGAGAAGGCTGATCGTCTTCTACGGCCAGAAGGTGTGGACGTAGATCCTAAAGTGGAAGAAGGCTGATCACTCAATGACGACATGATACTTGCAGTGGTCTCGAGTGATGTTTCAGTGGACATGTGTTCTGCAGTTTGAAGTGAGGTGACCAATAGCATTGTGCTCACATCGACTGTAGATGTTGGAGTGGGTGTGGCCATCACCAAGGAGGGTGTGCCATCTGCAGCCGATCGAGAAGATACGGTTGATGTTGGCGTGTTGTCCACAGAAGGCGATAAGGGTGAGCCCAATACCGAGGAGGGCGTGCCATCTGTAGCTGATCGAGAAGATACGGTTGATGTTGGCGTGTTGTCTACAGAAGACGATATGGGTGTGCCCAATACCGAAGAGGGTGTGCCCAATACCAAAGAGGGTGTGCCACCTGTAGTCGATCGAACAGATGTGGTTACTGTTGGCGTGTTGTCTACAGATGATGTGGGTGTGGTAGGAGCGGACGTGTCCTCCGCAGACGATGGTGAGGGTGTGGCAGAAGGGGTTGGCCTGCTACTGGATACAGACCGAGTGGGAGTAGCAGAGGAAGACAAAGAAGACGATACAGCAAGCAGTGATGGAGTAAGTGAGGTCCCCGACACTGCTTGGGTGTTGGAGGTTGATGATGGAACAGTATAAATTTCTGTCACTGATGAAACTGTCACAGATGACTGCTCAGAGGGTTGAACAGCTGCAGCGGATGATCCGAGGATTCCAGAACTTGATCGCTCAAGTCGGGAGCTACTGGTTACCATGGTTTCTGAAGTGATACTGGAAGATGTGTATGATGGCAAAGTGGTGAATAAACTGGTCATTGCTTGTGTGAAGGATGGAGTTGCTTCAAGATTACGGGTTGTTATGACAACCTCAGTCTGATCGGCCATGTTGGATGTCATCGTTGGCATGGCAATAGTGGACTCTTCAGCTGTGGAACTAGCACCAATGGTGGATGTTTGGTCAAGAGGAGAAAACGAAGGGGCAATTATTGGCGGGAAATCTTTGAAATTGACAAACACAACAGTCTCTGAGAGTGGATCTCCTTGCAGCTGAGTGAAGACCACTTGACCGACGACACCGCTGTTGTTCAAGTTGACCACAAGACTTGTAGTTGGTTGCGAGTGTGTTAAATTAGCACAAACCCACCTGGAACCGTTTGGATAGTGAATCACAATAGATCGACCAATTACACTGTTACTTCCAAATAAGGGGATGTACATATCATTGAAAGTGCTGTTAACACTATCTAATGATGACAAAGTATTAAATTTCCCGCTCAAATCTCCCACTTCATACATATCTCGCGTAGCCTCGGGAGGTACAGGTCCGGCATTCCCGGGATTAAAATGGCCACCTGTCACAGCCGATCCACAGTCAGTCTGTGATGGCCCTGTGGGTAGCTCGTGAATGTGGTATCCACTCGCTTTCTCATTGAGACCTTGTAGCTCCACCTTCACATGGGTGGGGTGGAAGGGCGTGGCTTGAGTGAATGTTATCACACCCGTCACACCTTCGACATCAAATATTGCCGTAACAACACGAGGCGACAGGGACAAAATGTCCCCACATGACGGAGACAAAGTGTCAGATGAGGTAAGTGAGAGAAAGCGATTCACAACGGAGTACCCAGAACTGTCCTCGGCTACTGGTAGATTGAAATCGTGAAAGAGTGCGCGAGATTCACTGTTTTTAAACAAAAGGGGACCGTTTTTCTCCGTCAAGTTTCCTACTGGGCAGGCGAGCTGATTTGATGTGGAACATTCGGAGGATGACCCGGCTCCTTTAGGATCATACACAGGACCCACACTGCTGCAGTCACCTGAGGATACTAAGTTCTGTCCAACAAACCAGGTCAAATCCGATACGGCAGTGTTGGCAAAAACGTCAACGTAGATAACAGTGAAGGGTTTAGCGAGAATATACCCCATGAACCAAACGTTCCCGATGACATCGTTGCTAGAATCTCGAAACGGAGCAATAGCAGAGACAGGACTTGTGGGAAGGTCAATGTTGGCACAAGCCCTCTTTCCGTTAGGCAGCCCAATCACCAATGCCCGGCCAAACACACTGTTGCTGGTGAACAGGGTGAGTTTGTTGTCGGTAAAATTCAACGACAGTAGATCACCTTGGAGCAGTCCGTGCCGTCCACTAAGATCCCCAAGTGCACACCCAGGGGGATTGCCACTGTTACAAGCACTCGTATAGTTCTCTGCAGCTAAGCGTCCTGTTGGGTCAAACGTCTCACACAGATTTTCATTTTGACAGCTTTGAGGAGAGAGCGGTAACCAAGAGCGACAGATGGTCCACGTGGCGTTTGTCCCATTTTCAATGCTAATTGATAGCATGATGAGGGTTGAGTTGCTCGAGGAGTTCTGATGAAAAGAAACACCACCGCTGACTCCTGATATGCTGAAGACTGCAATGGCCGAGAGGTCTACACAAAGAGAAGAAGAGGAGATTTAAGTAGATACTACACCCACATACATACAGTGAATTCTCGTTTTCAAAGAATGTGGTGGATCAACGAGTTTGGTAGATAAATAGGATAATATTCATTGTTACTTGTACATTATATTTGCACTGGGAAATAGTGGTAGATTAAGAGGTTTGGTGGATAAAGTAGTGACAGATCAAAAATTCACTGTACATATAAACCATCATACAATAATAATTTCAAATTATTATTATTATAATTATTATGATATACATCAAAGAGGCCGACAGGGATACGTATATTCTTGTTCCTCTGAGATCCCAAGTTGTGACAATTGACAAACCAATTAGCTATCAAAAGATCAGTGAGTGGCTAATCAGGATATATATTATTCATACCGTACAGTGAGAAAATTTTCGTGGGACAAAATTTTTGCAGATTTCGCAGTTGGACAAACATCCGCGCAAAAAAATCTGCAAATTAGGCTTTCTCGCTGTTCTATCACATGACTGTGGCCAGCATCTGTGAAAATTTTATCTGTGAATTATCATTTTCGTAGCCATCCAAAAAAATTTGGCCCCAAGAAAATTTCCCACTATATGGTACCACCTTCATGAAGGAAACACAGGAACTGAATCCTTTCTGAATGACTGGGGATGTATCACACTATACGTACATGTATACAGTACACGGTACACAGTACACATTGTACAAAGTGTTTACACACAAACATGTACATACTAGTGCTTGGAGGATCGATCAATTTTCATTTCAAATTCAATTATTGTTAATGGTGGAAGTAAATCAATTAATCACAGGAAGAAATTAAGTGAATAGAACATGAAACCACCCTAACAGTTTTACCCCAGAACCTTCACTCTATGGGTTCAATTTTGTACTTCAAGAGTACCTGAAATGTGAAAAGGACTCTAAAGACTCCACATTACATCTATTGGATGACTACTCAGCTTAATAAAGTGGGAGTGGTTTCCAGCTACACCCACTTAATTACTTTTGGTGCTTATTCAATTAATCAATTGGTTACTATATTATACTGAAAATCGATCTGAAAATAACAGCCAATTCCCATCACTAGTACATACGTATGTATGTATGACAGCAGGTACGGTATGTGACAGAAAAAAGTTAACGTACTACGGGCGTTCTACGTTTTAACGTACGGATAGAATACGGATGTAAGTACGGGCGTAGCAATTAAAACGTACGGATGTAATTACGGGCGTAGCACTCGAAAACGTACGGATGTAAATACGGGCGTAGCAAGAGAACGTACGGGTAGCTACGGACGCTGGATAGAGGGTTGTGACATATTTTGAAAAAGGTTCAGTGCATATCACTACCCGAAGAAATTTCTGTGGCTAGTGATATCCACTGAACCTTTCCAAGAGACTTATGTACGTTGGACTTCCACCCTGCCGAAAAGTGTTCAGGGGTTACGTGTCAACTTCGACAGGTGCAACAGTTGCCAAAGCTACATATCTAACGTTTCTACTTCGACGAGTTGTCTCCGCGTAACAAAATGAGTCTAGGGTTGGTTGTGAAAGCATCGCAGGAGAAAACAGATGATCAAGCCCTCGTGTACTGGCCTGAATAAGATTGCGTTAGTGTTTTGAAAATATATCTCCATAGCTTGTACCAAGACGGCGAAAGTACAAAATTCTTTGCTTCACATACGTACGTACGTAATCTGAATACACCATTTCGTCCTCAAGTTGTAAGAGCAAAAGGACAAACCGATCGAAAACACCTTTAACTAAAAGAATGACACCTAATATGTCAGGATTCTCTAAAAGAAGGATTTTACGAAGTTTTGCATTCCTTCCATCGATATTTCGAAGAAGATAAATAGAGTTCCAGCTTCGCTTGTATGTCCGTAATCTAGGGTATTAGACGTACGTACGTATACTCTACGTATGGGAGCAAATATGGGCGTAGTTCGAGAAACGTACGGGAGCAAATACGGGCGTAGTTCGAGATACGTACGGCTCAAATACGGAAACAGGTACGGACCGTGCTACGGGCGTAGTACGTTAACTTTTTTTTGTCACATACCGTATGAACTAAAGGTAATGAACACGTGTGTGGGGTAACATTAAAAGTGTCATGTTTCTGCAAGGCTGTATGCAGTCATACAATGTTTCCTAGAACAGCTGCTAGCGCCAGGGTTTCCATGACAACCAACTCACACAAAACCATACAAATACCATGGTCACACAATCATTGTCAATTATAAGAAAACGTTACCCAGTGAGTGAACCACCACCGGCATGTTTAAACAGAGCAATGCGTGTAACGGTCTATAAAGAGTTGATTGAAGAACATACACAGGTACAAGTACCTGGTAGACCACTGGCTAGCCAACATAAGGTTTAGGCAATCAATGACAATCGGAGGCCATTATTCAGTACACTGCGTACACACACACACACACACACACACACACACACACACACACAAACTAGCATCCATATAATACAAAGTACGAGAGTACTCGCATACATTGTATACCTACGTACGTACGTATATTAGTTACTTATGTATGTACATACGTACAGTTATATGTATATATTAGATACGTACATGTCTAGCATAGAATAGCATATTTACACGCTGTGGTAAATACAGCAGATGTTACTTTCAAAGAACAAAGAATACAAAATAATGCACATACCTACGTACGTACGTATGTACATATTATGTTTTTGTACAAATTACGTATTAACTGGGTGCCTTAATAGTAGCCCCTGGCTAATGGCCTCCCCAGTTTAAATACGATTCACTGATCCCTGATACATATATTGCATTGATAAAGAAGCATTCATTGATGTTAGGGCCACTAACACACATTTTGCTCTGAAGACAAAGAATAGCACATATGTACGTACATATGTCCATACTTACATATGGAGCATGTGAGTGAGAACTCTAAGGAGTATAGACATCGAAAGTACACTTGATAAGTAAGAAAACAAAGTAAGCTAGACTAGATTATAACTGTTTTGACTACTGTGTCCATGTTTGGCTTCAGTTGATGTTCAGAACTTAGTAATGAGACAACAACCACTTCACCTGTATCTATCAACCTGTGAGTATACATAGATGCATACTAACATATGTACGTACACACCATGGGTACGTATGTATGCATGTACACAGTGCATACTTACATATGTACATACAGTTTTAACTTCACAATTGAGGCCACCTATGGAACCAGCTGAAGTGGTATAAATGTCTGTGGGTCCTACATCATTCTTGTGCTAACAGCTCAAGAATTCTCAGGGTAGGAAAGAGTGGACCCATAACAGAGGTGGTCTCATTACTGAGGTGGACCTATCACTGAGGTGGTCCTATCACTGAGGTGGTTCTATCACTGAGGTGGTCCTATTACTGAGGTGGTCCTATTATTGAGGTGGTCCTATTATTGAGGTGGTTCCATTACTGAGGTGGTCCTATTACTGAGGTGGTCCTATTACTGAGGTGGTCCTATTACTGAGGTGGTCTCATTACTGAGGTGGTCCCATTACTGAGGTGGTCCTATTATTGAGGTGGTCCCATTACTGAGGTGGTCCTATTACTGAGGTGGTCTCACTACTGAGGTGGTCCCATTACCGAGGTGGTCCCATTACTGAGGTGGTCCTATCACTGAGGTGGTCCCATTACTGAGGTGGTCCTATTACTGAGGTGGTCCCATTACCGAGGTGGTCCTTTAGTTAGGGTCCTACTGTACCTGTATTGCCCACAATAGTAACCTGGTTAGTTCAGGATGCAAACTAGGAAGCACCCCTCATAGGGTGCTGCCCTAAATAGGCTGGATTGTACTGAGACTTTGTGAGCAATGAAACTGAAACCAGCCTAACTGGAGTGAGTTAGGCATTGTTAACTACCTTGGTGTACTTGTACATACGTTTGTAGGTATGTACGTATCTGGTCATAACAGTAAGTTCAGTAGTTGCAAAACATACATAATTTCAAAATAGTAAACATCCCTTAAGAACAACACACACCCTTGAGAGCAACGTATCCTCTTGAAAAAAAAACAAATACACCATCAAGAACAATCCCCCCCCCCCCCCGAAACACAACACACACCATCAAGAACAACGCCCCCCGGCGCAAAAAACAACACACAAAATCAAGAACAACACACACCATCAAGAACAAGATACACCCTCAAAAACAACACACCCTCAAGAACATCACACACCCTCAAGAACAACACACACCATCAAAAACACCACACCCCCTCAAGAACAACACACTCCATCAAGAACACCACAGATCTTTAATGACAACACACGTTTAGTCAAGAAGACGCCACCAAACATGCAATGTACATATAAGGTAAACGTAACACACAATTAGTGTTCTCATGCAAGTGATGATGTTCACGTGATAATTTATTGGCATATGGACAAGTTGAGGCCTTGTACTGATCCTAACATTGCGGTGTGAAGCACAGCAACTCGGAAAGTGACCGAGACAAATCGGTCCTTCCCACACTACAGAAGACACACGCCACATGTGATTGTTACTTGAGCTAACCTTATGCACTGAGTGTGGCACAAAGGGTTAGGTGTGTGTACAAGCAGACCTCTTCTCAACAACAGACACATCTCTCCACTGTTTGTGACAGTGGCACAAAGGGTTAGGTGTGTGTACAAGCAGACCTCTTCTCAACAACAGACACATCTCTCCACTGTTTGTGACAGTGATAAAAAGGAAGGGTGCTCAATGTACATGACTACACTCGGATCTCTTCACGATATTTTTCTTTGTACAGATCCTCCTTCATACCAGGATTAAAGCATTCATTATACATACGTACATACGTACATACGTACGTGGTAATTTTTCATGGATGCATGTTTTGTAAATCAACAACTAGATTGTAATTTACATTTTCACTCTTGCGAACCACTGGTATGGTTTCTTTCCATGAGATACGTAGTATGCGTCTGTTATTGAATACCTGTGAATACAAGCTGTTTGCAAAACACACCAAAATAGGCCCACATAACCAACATCCATGTACCGCAGTACCTCTCCAAGGTGAACAGCTCCTAGTCATTAGAACAATGAATTTAGGTGGGTAAGGTAAATTGACAAATTGGATCCGTTACTTCGGGACAATGATTGGCTCTGGGGCTGGGCCAATACTGTACAGGTCGGATATGTTCAGAGTAACAAGGCAATCTCCTGGCAGGAAAATATTGTCTGGTCCAATTATGAAGGTTAATAGTACAAATTTACAGACCAATTTGCTGTATTTTCAATTTGGTGCATCACAGCTATGTACAGTAGGTCCAAACATACCCACAGTATATACAAGCATACATACATATGTACGTACTATGCACAGTACAGTATACACACACACACACATACATATGTATGTACCTACAATTTACAGTGGCACCTGTTTATAAAGGACACATTGGGACCAACTAATGCACGCACTATAAAGAGGTTGTCCACTCTTCAGAGGTGAAAAATGCATTGACACAATAGGAAAGTCAAGTTGGGTGTCCTCTATTGAAAGTGTCCTTTAATAGACGTTCACTGTATACATACACATACGTATGCACAGTTTTATATGTACATATGTACATACGTACTGTACGTATGTAATAGTTATATCCTGATGTGGTGAATGATAGACAATTTATACTGCAAATATGTGCATAATTCAATACAACATATTCCTGTCTGGTGACCTGTGCTGTATCACTGACCTGTGCTACATATGCAGGTACGTACTTGTGCATACAAAATGTTCACACGCTAAATGACCTCACAATTATTTCATTTCAAAGCTTTTCACTACCCTATAGCATTACAACTGGTCACAAGAAATGTGTGTGTGGGTTCACCAGAAGCCATGTTCAGCCCTTCTGTAGAAACACACAGTACAAATCCATTCAGAACACATACGTACGTACGTATTCCTAAGTACCCAATCTTCTGTGTATATACATACATACATACATACATACATATGTACGTATACACACATACGTATATATGTACGTACACAAGTGTTCAGAATACATACATACATACGTACATACATACATACATACATACATACGTACATACATACATACATACATACATACGTACATACATACATACATACATACATACGTACATACATACATACATACACAGTACCCAAAAAGCCTGATTTGCACATAACACTGATCTAGCACGACCAGGTCAACTCTCCCTAATTGTTTCCTATGTGGTGAGGCCATTACCTCCAACTTTGCTGGTAAATGTTGTAACTTCCTACTTTTCTACTAAAAACCACACATGTACGTACGTACGTACGTACGTAAATGCAACAATTTCAGGGGTCATTGACCTACATACATAGAGGTCGTGGAGAAAGAGAATGCACATGCATATCCCTATGCCTATGCCCCATAGAACACTGCATGAACCCTACAGACAACAACCTGGTAGGGTACAAAGTTCAGTTGATACACTGCACAGTAGAGACTGGCAACTCAGAACGCTGCCCAGTGCTACAGGTGGGGAGTGGTACTCTCTGAAAAGACCTTCCATCAACTTGACAGAGAAATGAATACAATTGATTCGGGTCAAAATTCTTCAATGAAGAAAAGTCCACCAGACAACAAGAACACCGGTGAGTTGTGTAGGGCACACTGCACATGTGGGCAGCACATGACGATGGGATGAAATTAGAGTGACACGTACGTACACACATCTTCTCCATGTGCGGGTGCACCTCACAGACAAACCATACTCCACCTGCCTACATACGTATGTACTACAGCGAATACTCATTGATCTGCTGCAATTCGTTTCAAAGAATATGGTGGATTAAAGAGCTTGGCAGATTAACTGGATATTCATTGGTACGTACTTGTACATTATACGGGTACTGGTAAAATTGTGGTGGATTAAAAGGTTTGGAGGATTAACGAGAATTCACTGTATGTGTTTGTTAAACACCACACCATGGTGTTCCAGCCACCAATTTTAGAATAATATTCCAAATATCCTTCCAATGCTTGCTAAGAGTTGTGTATGGATCATCACAGCTATGGTTTCAACTGTGTAACCATAGTTACAGCACTGTCAACATTCCTATGGCACTGCTTTGATCAAAGTACGTACATCGCCATGGTGGCACCTCTGACCACTATATGGTGATTACTCAACATACACACGTCACCATGGCAACAGTGTATTTTGCAGAATGGTCGTGTACAAGAACACACAACACAGTCAAATGGACTGTGATCGAAGATTACTACTGACAAATCACTAGCCACACCCTCCAGACATGCAGGTAGACAGACAGACAGACAGACATGGAAGACACACACATGTAGACAAACACACACATACGTACGTACATACACACACACTCACACACTCACACACACACACATGCACACACACACACACACACACACACACACACACACCTCTCTCTCTCTCTCTCTCTCTCTCTCTCTCTCTCTCTCTCTCTCACACACACACACACACACACACACACACACACACACACACAAACAAACACACACAAACCCCATGTACAATCTACGTACAGTACACACATAATACAGGGGATTCATTGCTGAGATCGCACATTTCAATTGATTATCTCGTTGGTGTTCCACAGCACTACACACCCAGCATTACCATGAAAACATGCCTTGCAGCAGTGACCTTTGTGAGAGTTAACCCCAGCCATGGAGCTAGTGGTGCCACAGGGTTGGAGCATGGACAGTGAGGTACCTGTAATGCATGCTACATTTACTTTGAAATTGAATCTATTCCTGGAATCTATAACATCAATTTTTCCGAGAAGCCGGTGATGTTTGTTACACCTTGTTTAGATAGTTATTGATAACACAAAGTTGCGTTTTGGAACAAACAACAAAACAAAGTGACCACTAAAACAAGCCTGCAACCACCACACGTGGTATGCGGTTGATAACATAGCATGCAATCACGGAAATGTACGTAGAGGATAATGGAGGATGATTGGCAACAAAGGGTACACCTGGGTACGTCTTTCTCTGGTACACACCCTTTATTCTGGGTTACATGCCCATTATTTGTACATGTGCTTTATCCTGGGTTACACACCCTCCCTGTACACACCCTCCCTCTTGGATACACACCCTCCTTGTACACACTCTCCCTGTAGAGTACACACCCTCTCTGTAGAGTACACACCCTCCCTCTTGGATACACACCCTCCCTGTAGCATACACACCCTCCCTGTAGAGAACACACCCTCTATGGGATACACACCCTCTCTCTGGGGTACACACCCTCTCCATGGGATACCCACCCTCTATGGCTTACACACCCTTTCTATGGGATACCCACCCTCTCCGGGATACACACCCTCCCTCTAAGGTATGTATAACCCCATATCACCCTGAGGTATTCACCCCCCTACGACCAGAACACACTTTTTCCTGTTACCTACTGAATAAACAAATGTAGGATACATTCAATCAATTGATAATCATTTGGCACCTCGATACCCCGAGTATCAAGATACCTGAAAGCCATGTTCCCACACACCTGGGATATATGTATAGGATATCAGCTTAACACAGAGGAAGCCATCACATTGACCTAGCCTCTGTTGAATTCAGAACATGTACATACATAACACACAGTCGAACTCGATTAGCACGTACCTGGGATAGTACGTACATACTCTCCTGTAAACTGTACTACTTTCAAATAACGAATGGAAGCGCCTATACTAGCTATACTGTACATACGTATATGTATTCATGTACATACATGCTCAAATACATACGAACGTACGTAGGTAGGCATGTACGTTTGTCATGAATGTGCAGAGAATACATATGTACGTAGGAGGGGAATGTAGTTGTTCCAATCCATCTTGTTTGCATACTCACATAAGTACGTACATTGCTCACGTTAGTACGTGCATGCAATGCAGCGATAAATGCCAGAAGCATTCAAGCACATGTATGTATGTATGTATGTTTATGTACGTAGTTACTAACACACACACACACACACACACACACACACACACACACGCACGCACGCACGTACACACACACACACACACAATCTCCATTCCTGATACCCATAATACATTGCACATACAATAACTACGTAGCACTTGCACCCCATCAATGAAGAACTATACATGGAATAGTGTGCTTGTATTTAAGTAGGAGTGAAGTATTGACTCATAATACATCCACTTGAAATGTGGTTTCAGTCATTTTCAATAGATTACACTGAAGACATACGTACGTAGCTAGATCAATTACAGATAAGATTTCATGTGGGAACACATTTTAAATCAATACAAACACAACAAACACACAGCTAGGAAATGGCGAATTGCAAATGCTCTCGAAATTGGACATTTCTACACTATAAATGTACTACATATGTATGTACGTATGTGTACACTTCAAACATAAGCCATGCCTCAGGCAACGTAAAGATTAGCAGATTCGGTATCGCATGCTGAACAATTATACGTGATTGAATACATCATATGTACATACGTGTACATATGCAGTGAACTCTTGTTAATATACCACAATTTGCTTTCAAATTTATGGTGGATTACTGAGTCCGACACATTAACTGGATATCCATTCTTATGTACAGTAAATACTTGTTAATCCACCAAAGTTGGTTTTCAAAGAATATGGTGGATAAAACAGTGGCGGGTTAACCAACATTCATTATACATTTGTACATACAGTTTGTGGAGATTACCAAATGACCTTCCATTAATAGATAGCACAACATATGTACAACATATACGTACATGTGCATGTTAGACATTGTCACAATTTTGTTTGAGTGCATCACCATTCGATGTCAAAACAACTACGCATGCATGTACAAACTTGAAGCACACACACACACACACACACACACACACACACACACACACACACACACACACACACACACACACAATCCAGAAAGTTGTTCGATGCAAGTAAAGTATCTCCAATCTGAAAGGATACGATCATAGATTCGGTAACCTTTGTAAGAATCAAAGACATTCTATGTACTTACACAAGAAGTGCTTAAAGCGGCCCATATCAATTCTTGGAAATAAAAAGGCTTACAATACTAGTAAATTTGAACGAAGAACCAAAGGTACTCCATCTGACAACACCATATCATTGAAATATCACACGCGTACGGATTGTGGACACCCTAACCATAGACTCTACACCCAAACCAACCTGATACACAGTACGTACCAGCAGCAGAGGGTGCATGTCTGCTCGTAAGGTCGGTCACCCTCCACCTCACGGAACGAAGCGCTGATAAGGTTTGTGAGGACCGGCGGAGAGGTGGAGCATCAACATATCTACCACACCAGCATCGTAGGCTTGATAAACTTGAATGGTGCTTAGAGCATCGGTTCGCGCATAGGTGGTCACGTTTTTCAGTAACATTTTCGTAAACCAGTTCGCTTGGTCGTCGCCGATCAGGGGAAGAGTGGACAGACAACTAAGTTAGAAACACTCGGCACTACCCAAGCCTAGGGAAGCCGGAACGCGCGATCAGCTAAAGGATGTGAGGCCGATTTTGGACTTGTGTGAAAGGGTGTTTGTTCTCACCTTGAGCAGCGTTCTCTCGGACAAAAGCAATTAGAAAGCAGATCACAAGAATTCTCATCGCGTCCTTCTTCTTCGAGGAAACAATCGCGTCCAAATCACCGTACAGATCCTACATTATAGGAGATGTGCAAATACGTCTTGTCTTCATTCCGTCGTGGGCGAGTCAATATACGAAGAATGACGGACGAGGCTGCACGCCAAATTAGGACATGAGTGTTGCGTAATTACTCTTAGGGGAATCCCCTACCCTGTTCCCTCAGTGACGTCCCAGGGTATTCCGATAGAACTACATGTATATTCGTAAATCGTCAATAGCTACATGGGGGTAAGACAAGTATTAAGTTACAATAATGTACTCATAGGTGAAGGATGGTATAATAATCATGCATGCATAATGGTAATGGTACATGCATACAGGATGCTATAATAATCATATACATAATATCATGTACAATGTTTATCAATACTTTACATAAGATTGAAGTTACTATAATGAGTATGCAAGCTCAGACACAAGCACTACAGTGTAATCACAAACACAATGGAATGAGCATAAAGGTTTGCTTGACAAACTGTGTGAAGTACAGTATAATGAAAAGAATGAAAGAAAAAAAAAGACAAGAATGATTATACGAATATACTCTATTTTGACTTTGTATATTCTCATATTCCTATAAGGTATTTGACAGCTAGGCCTAGGGCCTCGGTTAGGCTGTGAGCGTAAGTATATGAAGCACATTTGGTATCCTCCCTTTTATAAGATGATCATAAAAAAATTTAATATCAAAAACAACACCGGTAAATACATGAATCTAATAACAATTATTAAAACACACACACACACATATAAATATATATATATATATATATATATATATATATATATATATATATATATACATATAAATATATATATATATACATATACATATAATACATACAAATATAATATATATATATATATACATCAGAGGACAATTCGGCCCTCTGACACTGCAAGGACGTATAATGTCTTAGTCTTGGTGGCCAATAAAGATGCCAGCCTCTTGCATGTAGGCTGTGGTGGTGGACTTTGCCTTGCATATATGCCACCAGATGTGGAGAATACCAGGGCAGTGAAGGAGCTGAGCTCGACCTCACGGATCCTCTGTTCATGTTTGCTTTGCTTCTCTTTCTCCTGTCTGTGGTAGGGCATGGCCAACTGGAGCTTCCGGTGAGATGGGACATTTGGGTTGAATACCCTCACATCGAAAAATGCCATTTGGTACCGTTTTCCCCTGAACGCTTGTACCTTGAAGTCAAGGCGAGCTTTATCTTCTGTGATGGCAGTGGCATGAGACAAAGTCTCACCTAACAGATCTCGAGGTAGTAGCAGGGGTGAGGGTGTGATCAACACAATAGGCCTTACCACAAACACATTTTGTTGAGAGTGAGGTGGGTTACCAATTGTACCTCGACCACAAAGTATCCCTAAACGCTCCCTAGGCATGCATCGCAGCCTTGCTTCCAGCTTCTTGACCTACACAGAGTTGGAGGGTGCCAGCAGCTTCAAGCACATCCTACTTGATGATGGAGAGGATGGCTTTGCCAAGTATTCTCCTGACGGTCTCTCCTACTCCAATGGGTCGCATTCCTGGGCATTTGTTCAGGGCTATCAGTCTGCTCTATACAGCAGTGGTCAGGTTGCACAATTTCTATAAACTCTCTGGATTGCATGAGGGTTCCAAACCCAGCTAGTCTACCTTATTTGTTTCTAATTGCACTTCTAATTTGAGTAAGTATAAAATTAAATATCACATTCTGATTCAATAGTATTATACCATAATAAGCTAGGTCACGATGGCCAACCGGTCAGGTGGCACGATTTATAGGCTACAGTTCGCAAGTTCAAGTCCCACTGTGGACGATTAATTTCTTTCATGAAACAGAGAGCTCACTGCCTGGTGGTTAGTCGCAATACTCTCTACAAAGAATCGCGGAGGGGGCTTTGCGACTCGCGACAGGTCTCCCAGCTAGAATGACCAAATACACTGTCTCTGCATTGTGGAAGACCCTGTATAGCTGGCCATATATAAATAATATAGGCGCCCTCAACCCTAAGTGGGTGACCTTTTCAATAATATTCTTTAATTGTCAAATTATAGTTATAATATAATATTATAGTTATATTATGACATTCAAAATTATGCATAAACTAGCAATACCCATATGTATACACTTACATGTAGCATGTTAAAAATAGCTGGAAAATTAATACAAGACCATATAGCATGTTGATAAGTTTCAGACGGTCTACATTAAAAACAAGCATGTATTCAATATAACATGCTATAATATTCAGTACTACTTATGCACTTTGCAAAATACACTAGCACTGCATGAATTACATTAGCTGAAATAATTGAACGGACGCAATATATACTATTCCCGGTTAACCGTAATTAAGAAGTATGATAGCTATAGGTGTGTACACCAAAACGCAAACAATTAAGCTTATAAGTAGATGTACATTAATCTAATAACAAAATTAGATAGCATATTTTCCATAATTATAACACCATCTATGATGATGAAATTCATGATCATTACTACAGTAGTAATATAATAATCATACAGCATAAGTTTATAGTTGAATTATAATAATTATTATTACATACATTGTTGTCCTTGCCATGTGTTGTAAAAATGTCAATTGTTAATCATAACATTATTAATAATAACAATAATAATAATAAATTTATATAGATTTATTTCCACCACACCATAATAAAATTGAGGGAAAGTCCCCTTGGGCTCAAATGCGTACCCACCACCGTGGGAGTCCATCCCTGTTCTTTCAGGATTGCAGCATTGTGCTGCAAGGCCGCCCGATTCATGTCCATGATCAACTTGTAATTACAGTCTTCCCGCGGTTCAGGGGTGAAGATCATATTGTAGGCCATTCTCATGGATGATACCCAGTGGGAATCGAACTTGTGGAGATAGTAGTTACGTTGGTGCATGGTTTTTATGATTCGCCTTACTGCTTCTATAGTTTCCTCAGCGAAATACACATAGTGGTATCTTCCTGTTCTTTGTCGAACAGTAAGGAAACCTACCTGACTGTCGTCATTTGCAATACTTCCAATGACGCGTGTTTGAACAGAACTACTCGAAGAGTTTTGCTTTCGTAGGGTACTCAGAACAGAAGTCAATGAAGTAAAATAGTTGATCTGTGATCCTCGAAACGAAATATCCTTGTACAACACAGCTGAATAGACAAAAGAAGATTTGCCCTGCTCGTCGATTTCAACAGAAGGGATAACAGAGTAAGGGTAGTACCCAAAACCGCCATACCTAAGCAATGCTATACGGAAACTCCTGTAGTCATGTCTGTAGAAGGAAATGGTGTCGACCCTTTTTTTGATGGCAAAGGTCATGATGAACCGAGACTCTAATTCCGGACTATAACTCATCACGGAGAGGTCTGTTACTCTGTATCCTAGTTTTTTGAAGTCATCTGTATATTTCTGTATACTGTCCTTAGGGATGTCTTCATAAATCACAGGAGACGTGGCATCCAGCAATATGCCATGGCACTGTTTTTGGGGTGTTTTCTCTAACACTGTTCCTAGGAGGTGGGCTTCAGTGGGCGGGGTGGTGGGTGGGGTGGTGCTAGGGATTGAGGGTACAGGGGGTGAGGTTCTTGGGGGAACGGTTACCGACGACAGCGGTGTGGACGGTGTACTGGTCTGTGATGGAGGGTTGGTAGGTCCTGTGGTCTGTGATGGAGGGTTGGTAGGTCCTGTGGTCCGCGACGGAGGGTTGGTAGGCCCTGTGGTCTGCGACGGAGGGTTGGTAGGTTTTGTAGTTTGTGACGGGGGATTGTAGGTCCTATTCGTTTGTGGCGGAAGTTCAGATCGTGTAGTGGTTGATGACGGAGGTCTGGCGGTTGCCGTGGGTTCCGGCAAGGGAGTGGAGATGGAGCAAGAGGCTCTTGTGGAAACCTCACTGAGTATCTGGTCTCCTCCTGAAGGAAAACAAAGGAACAGCAATTTGCTTCATTAAAACAGCACATGCAGAGTAAGACAAGCTTTGAGTACACAATATAATATATGAAGTATTACATAAGTGTACACAGCATATATATTATATCTATTGCATGTACATTGATATGTATTATTACGTGTGTACAGTATACATACATATACAGTAACATACGGTATGGTTTGAAAAAAACTAAACAGTATTTTCCTTTACCATTTTTCTATTAACTGTTAACCATTATCTGTTAACCCTTACTGGTAGTAACATTTAGTTTTTTTAAACACCGTACCGTATAAAGTAAATGTATACATATCTATTGTATGCATTATTAAAACATATAACATTATATGTACAGTACATTGACATGTATATTATGTTCATATATACATATACAATGGGAGTATGTTATGTGCACATGACCTGACACGTTTCTACCTGTATACCAACTATAGTATCCGGTATAAAAATTACATTCATGTATGTATGTAGGTGGGTACATAATGTATGTACAGTACATACACATACAGTGCACATGGTACAATATATAATATACATATGCGTATACATATTTTTCAATGTACTGTATTTACATAAAATAGTATGTTGTGTGGGAAGATCAAAGTGTAAAGTTTGCAAATATCTACTATATGTGACGGCCCGTGCAAAAGGGTCATATTTGCGCATCTAATGGAATTCGTGTTTTTGATATCGTTCAATAACTTAGACATAACTACGTTGAAAGGTACAAGTACAATAATTGAGCATTCCAATAACTGAAATTAATTAATTAATTTTACCTACATTAAAGACAATCAAGCTGTGATTCAGAATTGTTCGTATGTTCTAACGGACAATGAATACAACTGAATGCATGCACGTAGGCATTGTAAAAGTGTATGTGCACTTTTCGAAAAAGTTCAAGTGAAATAGAAATTACAGTCCACAGTAGTCTCGTGGATCCAGACCTGTTGGTGTAGTATGGGTGAATATGTCCGACCCATGAAGGTAGGTGCATGGTATGCTGAAACTTTCGTTCTAATTTATATTTTACGAATATGCATGCAAATATGCATTCAACTCACTAGGGACAAAGAGGAGTCTATTTGGTGTGTTACGAGATTCATCGTTGTCAGGAAGAGCGGAGAAGTTCATCACATTCTTGGTAGACATGCTAATCAGCAGCTCTTTGATCTGCTGTGCACTGTGGTGTGGATACTTCTGGAGCAACAGGGCCACAGCCCCGGACACGAGAGGGGTAGACATTGATGTACCACTCCTTGAGCTCCGACAGTCTGTGCAGTCGTGCCCGGCACTCCTCACCCACTGGCCGGGGGCAAAGATGTCAACGCAGGAACCGTAATTCGTACCCGGGCTATTCGGTTGTGATGTGAACCAGTAGAGGAGGTCATTTTCTTGCTGGGTTGCTGCAACTGTTATTACTTCGGTCAGACGCGAGGGACTGTAGTCGCAGGACGACGACTTGTAGTTGCCTGCAGCCACCACAACCGGGATCCCTTGCCTCACCAACTTACGGACAGAATTATCGAAAGAATTATCGGCTATCCCGAGGAGAGACATTGACACAACAGCCTTTCTTTGGCGCTTTTTAATCAGCTCTAAGGCATAATCAATGCCCTTCATGACTGCCGAATAGGGTCCATAGTTGTAGCAATCTAGTACTCTGATGACAATGATCTTAGCTCCCGGAGCGATCCCATACTTGTCCCCTGCAGCCAGTCCTGCCACATGGGTACCGTGTCCCTGGCAATCTGAGCCGTGTTTGTTCGATCCGGTGACTTCATCGATCATGTCGCGACCAGGATACACTAGCTTGTCCTTGATATCAGAATGGTTGAAGTTGGCTCCCGAATCCAATATGTATATATCTACACCACTGCCATTCGTGAAGGGATAATAGGAGTTGTTGAGAGGGAGGCAGTGCTGGTCGACACGGTCCAGGTGCCACTGGATCTTGTCGGCTTGCTGGCCGACTACCACGTAGTCTGGGATGACACGTTTGACACCTCTCATCTTGGCAACCTGAAAAAAAGGATAGGAGGTCCATTGTTAGCTGCAGTGTGAGAAACTCAGACACATACAACCAACACATGAACACACACATGCACACGCACACACGTGCACACGCACACGCGCGCGCACACACACACACACATCCACACATTCACACATACACACACACTTTCGTACATACACGCATATGTGACACATGCATATGTATGTACATACATACTAGTATCCTGGCTGAGGATTAGATCAAAAGAAAAACTGTGCTCAAATAAGTATTGTATCCTGGTTGAGGGGCGGATCAAAGGAAAAACTGTGCGTACATAAGCCATGTAGCACAGGTCAGTGATACAGTACAGGTCACCAGACAGGTTTCATTGTTAGGATTAATTGTGTCAGAACAAGGCAAGAAATTAGTAAGCACATTTCTGTTGCATATAATATGTTGTATTGGACTATGTGCATATTTGCTGTATAAATAGTCTATCAATCACTACAAGTTAGCTACATTCTGCCCAGCTAGTGGGTGTGCTGCAGCAGATAATGTGCTAACAGATCACCTGCTCAAGTGTGCTGTAGCAGATATAAAGTGCTAATAATTGATTACCGAAGGCAGCCTGAGGTACCGTACAGCGGGAAAAATTCGCGGAAGAAAATTTCGCGATTTTGCGCTCAAACAAGCATTTCGCGGTATTAATTTCGCGATTTGTGTGTTGGTATTTCGCGTTTGTATTCCGATATTTCGCGTTTTTAAGTTCTTGAGAGTGTTATTTTGGCTATGGCTGCAAGCTCAACAGCAACATTCACGGTTGAGAGCTGCATAAGAGGTTATCACGTGTACAAGAGCATCTGGGACGCTACAGTGGGAGAAGAGCTAGAATGTGCAAGGGAGAGTGCCAATCCTGCTGATCGCTATGCGGTTGCGATGAAGAAAAATGGCGAAACAGTTGGGCACGTTCCGAAGAAGATGTCAAGGCTATGCGCGCTATTTTTAGAGCGAAACGGCACGATTCTTTGCACCGTCACTGGTCCTAGAAGACACTCAGCGGATTTGCCTCAAGGGGGATTGGAACTACCTTGCACGCTGACGTTTTCGGGTGATTCCAGCGCTGTGTCCAAGGTCCAGATGATTCTGGCTTCTACGAGAATGAAGCCCCAGCCAAAGCAAGCTACCGCCCGTTTATTTCCTGATTCTATGGCGTACCTAGCAACCTGGGCCTTCTGTTCAGGCGAGAACTTCATGTACGGGCCGCGCGAAGGTCCGGAGCCATGTTTCGAGCTGCATTCGGACGCGAGGAGGGCAGATACCTTTCGGTTGGCACTTTCTATTGCCTGTGGTTTCACAGTGCTTGACAAGGGCCCGTTAGGGTCAGGGAGAGACTTGGACTTAACGTAAAAGTACTTTAGCAATGCCATGACCGAATCCGAACGCTTAAACAGTGGAACAATGCAGAAAAAAATGGCGGCCTATATCGGTAGTATATTTTAGCGACTAAGGATTTCGCGAATAAACTTTCGCGAATTGGACCAAATCGCGAAAAACGCGAAATTTTAACCTCGCGAAATTTTCCCGCTATACGGTAATCTGTTAGCACTTTATCTAACTATAACTTTTGTGTATATCTGTACACATGTATGAAAGTGTGAAAATACACGCATGTACTGTATGTATGCATGTTGATACAGTGTAGGAACCTGAGCAAGACACTTAACAGACATGCGTGCATACGTATATCATAACACTATAAGCTATACACACAGTGTTCGGTATGGTAGAATCTAAAATTAATAAGGAACAGTGTTATCGGGTTATAGGGAAGAGACAGGTTAAACATATCACATTTCACATGGCGAATTAGACATAAATATGATAACAAATAACACAAATTACATAAATGCACAATGAGTCGTTAGCACAGTGGATATTGTAGACATTATTGGGTAGGCGAGCCAGGTGAACATGTTCGACCGCAAACACATTTTATAAATTACATGTCAATTACATTCTAAACACATTAGTTACCAGAATTGAATTAGGTAATATAATGTATTAACGCATGCGACTATCTTTAACACAACATGAATGGACTCTTTGTTTGATAAAGTGCATGTGCATGTTCATGCATGTTAATGAGGGCATCTCCGTGTGTGCACATGCATAAGTGTGCATACAGTATGTGTGTGTGTATGTTTATGCATGTTAGTGTGTACTTGTGTACATGTGTATATTTATAAGTGTGTAGGTTGTATGTGTGTATGTGTGTGCGCACATGAATTTTATGACTATTATGTACAATGTCATGCGTATATATGCAGATGAATACATTATACAAACGTATGTGCACATGTACGTACATATGTACATGTTAGAGTATGCATACTTAGTATGTGTTAATGCATTTATGAGCATGCGCATATTATATAAAGACGTATGTGTGTGTATGTGCGTGTGTACATCTGTGTGTGTACGTATATGTGTGTGCGTGGGGAAATCTGTGTGTGTGCGCATGTGTGTGCATGTGTACATCTGTGTGCGTGCGTGCATGTGTGTGCATGTGTGTGTGTGTGTGTGTGTGTGTGTGTGTGTGTGTGTGTGTGTGTGTGTGTGTGTGTGCGTGTGTGTGTGTACGTATGTGTGGGACGTGCGTGTGTGTCTACAGTACATGCGTGCATATGCACAACTTCACAGCTTCTACAACCTATTATGCACATACGTACATACACATCCACACCGTAATAGTATTATCTCCCCTTACAGACAGCCTGGTGGATGTTGTTATAAAGTAGATTGATTGGCAGACACTGAATCAGATTAAATACAGGGTCTTGTTACCAGTTCAATTGGTCCAATAAGTCCAATAGAGAAGGTGATCTGTGGTCAGGTTTGGACCTATGATCCGCATACGTCCAGTGTATCTATTGACAGTCAATACTAGCACTGTATCTTGGTTGCACTTGTTAGGATGGAATTCCACACAGGGGAGGTTTAATCACATCTGTACACTCATTTTGATACGTAAGTATCAATATGATTGCCTAGATTAGACTGTAGAGAGTTCCTGACACATCAAACACGAAGGAGAAAGTTCTACTGAAAACCTTGGAATTGACCGCCCACCTAGTGCAGTAGACGATGATCTGTAATACCGCACTCTGTTATCTCTCAATGTACAGGAAGTTAGGGATAACACAGGGTACAAATAAGTACCTGTACCAGCAGTGATTGAGTTAATAATTCTAATTAAGCTTGTATGTGTATATAAGTACAAATATGTATGCACAGTGTATGCATGCATGCATGTATGTATAAGTGTGTGTGTGTTTGTACACTATGTATGTATGCATGTACGTATTTGTGTGTGAGTGTGTATATGTACAGTATGCATATGTATGTATGTATGTGTGTATGTACATAGTACGTGTGTATGTATGCATGTATGTATTCACTGTATGTAAGTCAAGGCGAGGTCACAGGGTCAGAGGGTTCAACACCCAGGAGATAACAAAGTCAAAGTTTATCAGAACAGAGACACACATGCCAGAGGCATAGGGCTGAAGGAAAGCTCCTATTTCAACAGGAATGTTCACACCTACATCTGATGTCTCCAGACACATACATACATATGCAGAATAAGCAATAGGTGGAGTTAGCCTACAGAACCTCCAATGTAATCACAAATTCAATGTAGAAATTATACACCGAATGCAACACCTACCATACCATACCATACATACGTAAGTACACGGGAGGAAAGTAGCAGTTTCGTCAAGAATGCTACAAGTACTCAAACACCATTACATAATTGGTACATTTCCTTATTTTAATGCATTAGTCGTGAAAAAGGACCTTTCAGCAATGATTCAATAGTATTTTTTGTACTCGATGAAAACACAATTTTCCTCCTGTGGTATCTACGCACATACGCACGTACGTACATACTGAATGTACGTATGCATACTGTGCTTTATGTGTGTGTGGAATCAGGGTATCAGGGTAACTTATTTAGACTGGGGAGCCTTTAGCCATTGGCTATTCTGGTGTCGAAGCTTTACATTATCCACACTCACTGTACAAAGTCACACAAACCACATGTACAATGTATGTACTACATATACACATACTGCTCTGCGTGTATCTAGAGGCTTACTTCTTGCAGATTCATTGTACAAAGCCACACAATACTTGCCTACATACCTACATGCCTACATACATATGTACAGTCCTTATACATGGAAGACTGGAAGTAAGACTGAAAATAACACAGATACTTCTCCATACACACATACATACTAACCATTTTAAGTACACATACTCCACGCGAACACCACTCACAATATGTAAGTAACCATCATTCAATCATTCTGAGTACACATTATTACCCACAATAAAGTACTTCTACATAAGACTACCTCTTTCTGTGGTCTTATGGACTGGCTCAATTGTATGTAAATGTACCTGTAGTACATTATCTAAGAATACAGCCGACTGCAGATAGACACCCAGGCTACACAAGTGTGTGTATTGTGTGCACACACAGTGGCCGCCTGAGATAAAGTGAAAGTACACATAATACATTGATGGAAGCCATACAAAGGGTGGTAGGAAGCCATATACGAGTCCCTGTCCCACGCAATGCAAGGCACACACCACTGTCATTACACACAGTACATACATACGTGAGTATCTATGCACACACCCTCAAGAAATACACATTCATATGTGCATGCTTCATATGCTTTCATCAGAGTAATAATCCCCCTACACAATTCTACACAATGAGAGTGAACATAGCATTGATAGCAAAGATACTTACAGTCTTGATAGGGCTTCATTCCAATATTCAGTATGTCAAGTATGCGTGTATGTATGTGTGTGTGTGTGTGTGTGTGTGTGTGTGTGTGTGTGTGTGTGTGTGTGTGTGTGTGTGTGTGTGTGTGCGTGTGCGTACGTATGTGTGTGTGTGTGTGTGTGTGTGTGTGCGTACGTATGTGTGTGTGTGTGTGTGTGTGTGTGTGTGTGTGTGTGTGTGTGTGTGTGTGTGTGTGTGTGTGTGCGTGTGTACATACGTATGTGTGTGTGTGTGTGTGTGTGTGTGTGTGTGTGTGTGTGTGTGTGTGTATGTGTGTATGTGTGTATGTGTATATGTGTAGGCGTCCACATAGTATTATAAAGGTCACATACAGTGCATACAGTGTATACGTATGTATGGACATACGTACACATATCTACGTACGTATGTATATGATATACGTATGTACGTCTATATTTACATAGTATACATATGACACCTACGTACATATGCATATACGTATGTATGTACATACACAAGTATTGTACATATTCGAATGTGTATCTGCTATAGGACAACCAAGTCCCTGAATTACGTATGCATTGCATATTATACTACACAGCCTCATCAACATATGCATGCACATTATGTACATGCACATTATGTACATGTTTACAAGGATGCTGGACCTACGGTTACGTTTTGCCTCACGTATACTACACAATATACTGTATATGTACATATGTGTGTGTATGTGTACATGTAATACATTGATACTGTATAATGTACATACGTACATAAGTACATATATACATGTATGTGATGATATCAACAGCTCATATATTACCTTATGATGTATGCAGAGTCATAGATGATGTGACAGACTGTACTATTTCAGAACGTGTCGAGAATACTGACCAATGTTGTATGTACAGTACATACATACATAGATGAGTGTGATGATGCAATGTGGTACATTTACATCACATACGATACCTTCATATTACATCGAGGGTGTGATAAGCTGTATATTTTAGTTAGAAGGGTGCCATAAGTACCTCCTAAGATGTATTGATTATGGCAAAAGGTCAAATAATGGTTGAGATGAGGGTAAGGGTTGAATTAGGGTACACAATGGTTGGATGATAGTACACAACGGTTGGATGATGGTACACAATGGTTGGATGATAGTACACAACGGTTGGATGAGGGTACACAACGGTTGGATGAGGGTACACAACGGTTGGATGAGGGTACACAATAGTTGAATTAGGGTACACAATGGTTGGATGAGGGTACACAATGGTTGAATTAGGGTACACAATGGTTGGATGAGGGTACACAATAGTTGAATTAGGGTACACAATGGTTGGATGAGGGTACACAATAGTTGAATTAGGGTACACAATGGTTGGATGAGGGTACACAATGGTTGGATGAGGGTACATGATGGTTAGATGAAGGTAAATGATGGTTAGATGAGGGAACATGATGGTTGGTTGAGGGTATACAATGGTTGGATGATGGTACACAATGGTTGGATGAGGGTACATGATGGTTAGATGAAGGTAAATGATGGTTAGATGAGGGAACATGATGGTTGGTTGAGGGTATACAATGGTTGGATGATGGTACACAATGGTTGGATGAGGGTACACAATGGTTGGATGAGGGTACACAATGGTTGGGATGATGATTACAGTATTACAGGTATGTAGCCAACAAATGGAAACATGATAGATATATGAAGTCATAGACACAAGGCTTGTGCACAAACACAACACTCAACATGCCCCTACAAGTTACGATGAGGTGTGATGTGCTACTCCTCATAATCCTGCCCAACCAAGGACATCTGATATTAGCAAGCTAGCAACAAGAGTACGTTTGAACAATACAACACATTTCTGGAGTGGTAGAGGCTTCCCAAGTGTACTCTTCCATACAATATTATCACACACTGCCAATGTACCAGACCTCTCAGTAAAAGTCTAGCTAGGCTCGTAGGAACCTTTGCAGAAGTGGACAGGTCAAAATGCAGCAATGGACTAGCTATGTACACAATTCATATCATTAGCCTACACAATATGGATGACTTTAGCATGTTGCTGGCGTCCTCAAGGATTGTACTGTGATCAGAAGTACCCTATGTAATGTACCTTGTGCAAACACTGGTATTTAAACTGCACACAAGAGCACACTGTACACTATATGTGTCAAACACAGCTGTGTATGTACAAAATTAATAGTACTTCCAACTTAGTTTTGAAGAGGTTAAGAAAACTATCATCACCTAAGTCTGCACTGAATAATTGTTAGGGGGAAAGTGGTCCAGCTTGAGCCAGTATGCTCCCATATTCCCACGGTCCTTATTACCTCATTTCAATGGTGGATCCTAATATGGAGTACAGCTGTATGAGATAACTGGGCTTGCATTACGAGTACACGGGTCATGGTTATTTCCAGTACACGACGCGTGTTGTACGTGCCCATCCAGACACACGTGCTGTTATTGAACCCGGTGCGTGCAAACACACACGTTTGGGTACACCAGGGACGAAGGTAACTATCTTTATCGAATACTGACAAGGGGGAAGTTTGACACAGAGGGGATACACACACGCAAGAACGTTACCTTTTTGGCCGATTCTTTGTCTCCCATGAAGACGAAGCCCGGTTCTGCGTTGTCGAATTCGAACATTCGTGAGACGTTGAGACCCCTTTTTGCTTCCTCGTCCACATGATGATAGAGTTCCTGCTTCCCATCGTCAAGCGTGTCGTTCAAGAAGGCAATGAAGCAGTCGTTCCTGTACACCGGCCACGATTCGTCCCAGTCATCTTGTTCTTCGCGATCAGGGATGCTAGCGCCTTGCGCGCGGGAGATAGAGAGCACGAAAAAGAGTAGAGCAGTAATTAGTCGGTTCATTGTTACAAGCAGTGGGGCCGCGTTCGTGGCGCGCTCTTTTATGCTGAGAAAGTTTCCTTATTTGGAAGGTGCTAAATCAACATTCAAGCCGCAGTAGGCGCCCTGCGGTGTCTAATCACGTTAAATGGTGAAGTGACGAGGTTATTAAGAGGTTATTATTGTCCATGCAGATATTAATTAGTTAATAAACAGTGTACGTACAGGGAAATTATATGAATTCAAGTGAAGTGTAATTATATTACAAACAGTAATATAGTATAAGAGTATATTGATATGTCTACATGAATATAATAGTCCGTATCACAGTCATATCACATATCATGGCTGTACTGTGAGACGTCGTACATCGGCTCATCAGTGTAGAGTAGGTTCACTAGAAGTGTATTACAGGTAACACTACACAAGTTGTGGGAAATTGGTTTTACAATTCTCCAGTAGATCTTGAGATTTCATCCGTTTTACTACTTGCACTGCTTATAATTGTATTGATTTTATCGAGTACATATAATATTAATAATAATATCATATATTATTATACATGCAAGCAAATATGGCAACATCCATCCCACACTCCTCGTACACCATGCCACACTCCTCGTACACCATGCCACACTCCACGGCCACATCACATTCCACCTACCCCATGCCACACTCCTCGTACACCATGCCACATACACCATGCCATGCTCCTCGTACACCATGCCACCTACCCCATGCCACACTCCTCGTACACCATGCCACATACACCATGCCATGCTCCTCGTACACCATGCCACATACACCATGCCATGCTCCTCGTACACCATGCCACATACACCATGCCATGCTCCTCGTACACCATGCCACATACACCATGCCATGCTCCTCGTACACCATGCCACACTCCTCATACATCATGCCACACTCCACGGCCACACCACATTCCACATACACCCTGCCACACTCCTCGTATACCACAACACATTCCACATACACCACAACACATCCCATATAGCAGATATACACATCCCACAATCTTCAAGTTTCAAGTTCTTACTATCCTATAATCATGCAGTGCTATGTACTGAAAGTGTACTGAAAGTTTAAGTCATCCACCATTAGCTTTTGGTATACCTTTACCATCCCCACACAGATATCCTACTGTTACTAATAATACTACTATGGAACCTGTTTGAAAGCTTGAGCTGGTTGTATGGGGCCAACTCCTAGTGTACATACGCACACTATTATCAGTATCTCAAGTATTATAAAAAGTGCAAAGTCCACCCTCTGACGAGAAACCACCCCTGAAAATCTTCAGAAATTGCTATGAATGAACCGAGAGTTGGCCCATACATGGTGGATTGGAACCTCGCACACTACTCAGTGCATGGTATAGAGAAAAATGTACATACTATACACGAGCTACAATAATTTACTTAATATTACTGTATATTATCAAGAAATTTGGTAATCACATTTATCCATTTATCACCAATGTCTCACATTATGATACTCAGTGCTAGACATTAAGATAAGCAGTGATAATAATCAGTAGTATAGTCTTCAAATCATGTCACATGTACATAGGTATACACACACATATGCAAACATGTATGTACACACACACACACACACATACACACACATATGCAAACATGTATGTACACACACACACACACACACACACACACACACACACACACACACACACACACACACACACACACACAGCTATACCCACATACACGTACAACATACACATATGCACACACGTACACACATTTACACACATACACACATACACACATGCACACACACACACACATATATAAACAGCTTTACTCACTCACACACGTACACACGTACCCATACGTACACACACACACACACACACACACACACACACACACACACACACACACACACACACACATATAAACAGCTTTACTCACTCACACACATACACACGTACCCATACGTACACACACACACACACACACACACACACACACACACACACACACACACACACATATATAAACAGCTTTACTCACCCACACACGTACACATGTACCCATACGCACGCACACACACAAACACACACACACACACACACACACACACACACACACACACACACACACACACACACACACACACACACACACATTTCTCAGGACAATGTCATGAATGGTTTCACTTGTCAGCTACCCTTATTATGCACACATGTATGGCTGCCCCCTAGCCACCTTATCTCTATGCATACGACCATCACATACTAACACAAGCACAGACAAGCTACTCTTAACAGTGCTATGCGAAGCGTAACCAAGGAAATTGTGTAACAACATCCTAACAACTTGAAGTAACCACATCACCAGACACCTAAGGAGTAACCGTGGCAATAGTGATAGAGCGAAGACTCCTACGCTATCATACAATGAAGAGTAAGTCCGTAGATAGACAATGCTCCAGCAACACTTTTGCTACACCCACAATGCAGTTCTGCTGTTATCAGCAATCACAGGATATAAGATTGCCATCGGCAATGGATCCCCTGGATACCGCCGGGAGTGATGGCGGAAGTCTTCTCGCGGCAAAACATGTACGCATGCTGACAAGGAAAGGTTAGTTATAGGAAGGACATACGATATGTACTAGTACACTGTCATACATGACCACAAACAAACACATGTTCATAAATACGGGCAAGCACATGTTCACATGTACATAAACAAACACATGTTCACACACACATAAACAAACACATGTTCACACGTATATACATATACAAATACCTGTTCACACACACACATGATGCTTGAATGCTTGTAATCACAAGTATTCTAATAAATCAATTTAAAATTAACTGCAATGATTAATGAGATACTAATATTGCCACATGTGTCCCGATACCTGTAGTTATGTTCAATATTAAGTGGAGTTGAACTTTGAATGCCAATGCACACATGTATACGTGTCTGCATGCACAACATCCACACATCCACACAACACATACACACACACACACACACACACACACAGCACACACACGCACAGAAATAAAACACACCCACACCCACCCACACGTGCGCACACACCCACACACACATACACACACATGTACACACACACACACACACACACACACACACACACACACACACACACACACACACACACACACACACGCATGCACGACTCAGATACTCATGAACACACACCACTGCATGCTGTATACCTTAGTAAGCAGAGTACATAACTACATCATAAAGGATGGATAAAAAAAATATTTCTCAAATCACATTACACATTACCTAATGTAACAATGTATTACATAATTAGGTGTCTGAGGGATTCACCCATAGGTACAATTAGTGGCTGGTGCTGTAATCCTGTGGGCTCTTTGAATGTATTATACGATGAAAATACCAGTTTGATGCACTCACAACCACAATATTTTGTCCAGTATGTAGGCTGCGGGATTGTGTTACACGCAGTCAAACATTATGTCAGAGTGGCGTGATGGTAAGAGACCTGGGATGCTGTAAAGACCATAAAATATAAAGGAGAGTGCATGAAATTAACAGACCTGGGCCACTTCCAAGACCTTGACAAATACTGTAGAAGAGTGCATGTAAATAAGAGACATGGGCCACTATAATGATCATGACAGATTGGAGAGTGCATGTAAGTAAGAGACATGGGCCACTATAATGATCATGACAGATTGGAGTGCATGTAAATACTGACATGGGCCACTATAATGATCATGACAGATTGGAGAGTGCATGTAAATAAGAGACATGGGCCACTATAATGATCATGACAGATTGGAGTGCATGTAAATACTGACATGGGCCACTATAATGATCATGACAGATTGGAGAGTGCATGTAAATAAGAGACACGGGCCACTATAAAGATCATGACAGATTGTAGGTGCATGCGAATAAGAGACCTGGGCCACTATGACAATAAAGACAGATGCATGGGGAAATATAATATGGAAGAGAGACTGCGTGGACACTTTTATCCTATGAGAGATACATACCCTGGTGATCTTGATAGGTGCCCATAAAGTATGTTATGTACATTGTTTTATGCATGTACATAATTATAAGAGATTAAAGACGTTGTTACTAGGGTACTGAGTCTGTAGACATGTATGTATTATAGTGAAAAGAACATGCAAATAAGAGGTCCGGGCTACTAAATGATTGCATATGTCAGGTGTAGAAGGTGGATTTTATGTGCGGGGTCACCCCTAATATGTACATCTGTGAGTGGCTTATCTTCTCAATTGGTCTTCCACTCCAAAACTCTCTCTTATCAGAAGAAAATGAAACAAAATAATGTGTGAGACAAATAAGCTTCAGTGCTAGTGTTGCTGATACAACTAAAGCAATGGTTATGTGACATCAACACAGTACATACAGTCCCCTTCTAACAAATCACTTTAGCATCATCAAACTTGTCACCTCAATATATCATTTGTCATTGTAGGAAAGCCTCCTGACCCGCCCCCTACCTGCCCACTAGACCACACCGAGGAGTGGTCCATTGTTTGGCAACAAACACCTTCTAAACCTCACTGTGAGTTTCAATGGCTGGTGCTTGTGCTGACATGCGATCTTCATCTCCCCTTACAGATATTTCATTACACACGAGGTCAGGCTGGCCATCACTACACATAGATCTGATATTATAGTTTACTACAGGGATCAGTTGTACTTGTGCAGATATGTATCTTTATAAACATACATATATATACACACATCAATGTATGTATATAAAATCAATATAAATGCTATCATTGTACACCATATGATGCATGTGTGTGTGATAGGGAGTGTGCGATCACTTTACATCTTGGATGTCAAACAACGTATGTCTTGAATGAATGAAGAAATTTTTTTTGGACCTCAATTTTGTTCCAATCAAAACAGTTTGGTGTGTACGTTTGTAATAACATGTGGAGGCATGCATCCACATTCACGTGTGTGGGATAGTACTCACTCAATACAATCTCTGAGGAGGATCTCAATTTCATCTCTTTCCATCTCATTCGCATCTCCATCCCTCATCTTTACACTCGTAGCACTAACAAAATTTCATCCAAGCAGAATACACTACCATACATACATATGTACAAATGGCATTGAGCACAAGATACGCAAATATAATGCAAAACATTTGCATCAAAATACTTCCTCTTGTGCGTTACATGTGCTTATGTCAGCAGGCTTACCAGGGAGAAAAGAACGTGGCACATGTAACACAATATTATTATTACCGTGACATTCCCTTCCTCATTGAAGTGCTTTCAAACTGACAGTCAGTGGTAACTCAAATGGTAATTTAATTCTCACACTTATCGGCACTCACAAAATCTCCACCTACTATAATTGTTCAACTTCACAACTGTTCCATGTGTACTGGGAGGTATACAGTTGTATCCTTCCTGGGTGTGTACTGGAAGATATACAGTTGTATCCTTCCTGGGTGTGTACAGGGAGATATACAGTTGTATCCTCCCTGAGTGTGTACAGGGAGATATACAGTTGTATCCTTCCTGGGTGTGTACTGGAAGATATTATACAGTTGTATCCTCCCTGAGTGTGTACTGGAAGATATACAGTTGTATCCTTCCTGGGTGTGTATTGGGAGATATACAGTTGTATCCTTCCTGGGTGTGTACTGGAAGATATACAGTTGTATCCTTCCTGGGTGTGTACTGGGAGATATACAGTTGTATCCTCCCTGGGTGTGTACTGGGAGATATACAGTCCTATCCTCCCTGGGTGTGTACTGGGAGATATACAGTTGTGAATTGTAAGTTGCAAAGTGTGCTTACCTATCTCCAACAATTACAGTATATCCCCTGAAGGCTACAAGTGAAAATAATGTGGATGTTTGCTGGACTACATGTGTGTGATTGCATGCATGTGTGTGTTGGTCCATGTGTATGCGTGTTAGTATGTGTGTGTTGGTTAACACGTATGCCTTTGTGTGCCTATGTGTGTATGTTCGTGTTCTTGTGGTTGTGTCCGTGTCCATGTGCACGTACTTGTGAATGCATGTTTCGTGTGTGTGCTTATATGTATTTGTGTGTGTGTGTGTGTGTGTGTGTGTGTGTGTGTGTGTGTGTGTGTGTGTGTGTGTGTGTGTGTGTGTGTTGGTTGTGTGCGTGTGTGTGTACTCGTGTGTACTCGTGCATGCACAGCAGATCTAGGGTATCACCACAGCCACTCACAAATGTCCAGTTGTTCCACTACTACGTACATGATTTGCAGAAGTGGTGCATGAACATTAGTGTACTCCACAACTAATTGATCCCATGGGAAATGAACTCATTATCCGAAGACAAAGAACGCCAAATTACAAACATTCACATGGTACAGTCTGTACTGGTTGCCCTACATTGATTAGTGGTTAGATTAACAATTAATCGTATTAGTTTATATGTTAGCATACAGTAGTGTTGGGTCATATACAGACTCATTTTCGGTCCAGCCTACAGAGAACATCCCATATGTACGCCCACATTCCACATGTGACAAACATGGTATAGCAGGTTAGAAGGTGTGTATGTAGAAACACTGACAGACACATTTCTCCTCCTCTTCGAGGTGATAAGTGGGAACAGTTGCCAGCAAGTGTGCAACACAAAACATGACCAAATATGGAAATCTGTTCCATTAATGGATTTCACCTGAATGTAGACATTCATGCCTTGATCACTAAACATCACAGATCAAAAACGTTACAGATCAAAGAAGGGGCATATACGCCCATAGATTAATTGACTAAATTTATCATAATCATTATTGATAAGTTGGTGCCGGTGTGCCTCAGGGTAATATTAGTTGATGAGGTCAAACTTCATAGTTTGGATGATATGCACCCACAAAATTTCAAAACCCTGGCTTGTTGAAGGGAGTGGCTGGTACACAAGATCTACGAGGCGTGGCCCAAGCAGTACATGATCAAAAACGTGTGGCCCAGGACATGATCTAGGAGGTGTGGCCCAGTACATGATCTAGGAGGTGTGGCCCAGTACATGATCTAGGAGGTGTGGCCCAGTACATGATCTAGGAGGTGTGCCCAGTACATGATCTAGGAGGTGTGGCCCAGTACATGATCTAGGAAGTGTGGCCCAGTACATGATCTAGGAGGTGTGCCCAGTACATGATCAAGGAGGTGTGGCCCAGTACATGATCTAGGAGGTGTGGCCCAGTATATGATCAAGGAGGTGTAGCTCAGTATTTCAAATATATATATCAAATATTCTGCGAGAAGAAATTGAGTACTACTAAAAGTCACATAGGGGACAAATCACACGCACGCACGCACACATGCACACATACACACACCATAATACACACACACATACACAAACACACATGTAGGGTACATGCATGCATGTACACAAACTTCAATTAGGGGATGGTCTGTACCTACCAAGGTTCTGGTAGGGCAGGTGTTGGCTAGACAATCCCCCAGACAGTCACAAAGGAGGACATCCACACAGACATACTTACACTGATATCAAACCATACAATGCAGATAGTATAGTGGCTGGATCCCTTTCTACATACCATTGATATACCTGCCAGACAAACACATCTGTGCACATGCTGAGTATATGTACATATGGGTGTGGGCATGCATATACATATGTCTGAAGATACATTCTTCAAGTTGTCCCATTCTGTACGTATGTATATGTATGTGCTACAATCCACCCCCCTAGCTGTGTAGTGTGTATGTACTACAAGCCATTTCACTATGTACATGCTGTGTGTGTGTGTGTGTGTGTGTGTGTGCGTGCGTGCATGCGTGTGTATGTGTGTGTGTGTGTGTGTGTGTGTGTGTGTGTGTGTGTGTGTGTGTGCGCGCGTGTGTGTGTGTGTGTGTGTGTGTTGGGTGCGTGTGTGTGTGTGTGTGTGCACGCGCGCGCATGCGTGTGTGTGTGTGTGTATGTGTGCTACAATCCACCCTAAACCCTAGAATTACACTGCGATTAGAAGTACCCTATGTAACGTACCTTGTATAGTACTGTGCAAACACTTGTATTCAAACTGCACATAAGAACACACTCCACGCTATATGAGTCAAACACAGCTGTGTATGTATGAATAGTTCACACCGACACTGAGTCTCGCTGGATAACCGCTAAGTACAAACACAAAGATACCTTAGACTTCAAACAGGGATGGGGCTGAAAGCCTTATGAAAGGATGCCAGCTCTGATAGGATCGTTTTCTAAGAATCCGTACAACTGTGTAGATTTATCGGGTTGTAAAGGCTATTGCGTTCAAATGGAACTGCCAACAATGCACAATTAGTGGGAGAGGTTAAAGATGCGTGTAAGGCAAATAATGGACAAAACAAACACACATACACACACACGTGAACCCTTGTCCTCCAACACAAACAATCAAACGCTCCACCATGATACTCTCACGTATCTACGCATAATATGGATAATTAGTAAAAATGAAATAAACACCCATGTATATATATGTATGCATAAAACCATACATACGTATATGTACAAATACTGCATATAGTAGTTGTACCCTGGTGTATAGTGAATGATAGACAATTTATACTGCATAAGTAGTCCAATACAACTTAATACGTATATGTGATTGCAATATAATGTGTTTACTAATTTCTTGCTTGTATGGCCACTACAGTATGTATGTATTTGGAACACATATGTTCACATACAAATGCACATAATATACCAATATGTACACCTATAACACGTATTAGGTGTTGAAACACAGAATGTACAAATATGAATTGGTGCATCATTGCAGGAGTGAACTCCTATCTTCTTGGTTGTGACACATTAAAATTAGTTATGAATAACAAATTATACAAACACACAACAAATTGACCATATCTGTCTCCATTGAGTGTATATTTGGAGCCAATTATAATATTATGTACAAACAGTACAATGTATACTGAAGGCATAGTGCATACTATTGAGTATAGACGGTATAAAGTGTGCATACTAAGTATTGACAGTATAGTGAATGTACATTGAAGTACTGGTGGCAAAGTGAATTTTTCTCTGCCCAAGAGAATCCATAGAAGGTCAAAATATCCATTTGTAAAAGACAATTGAACCACATCGATCCGCCAAGAGATGAATGGGGCACACAGAACTTGAGGACAGATAATATATACAACATAAGGATGGCAGTCCTTGGTACGGGCAGAACACAATACTTATTGTGACATGTGTACAGGATCCCAAGTTCCAATGAAGTTAAGTGTCAAACAATTGCAAAATGTGACATAGGATCTCTATTGAGTGAAGCTAGCGATAGACAATACGGTAAGTGGAGAGGGTGGATTTCATTCAGGTAATGACTGTGATAGGGTGAGAACACACATGCAGCCTACATAATACTCCCATCATATGCCTGACACACATTGTCTTCATGACACTTCACACACAATTCATAATATGCATATGACATACACTAGATGTGCTAAATGTTACATGTACATTAACCAGGAGTGCATACTAACTAGGAGTGTAATAACCAGAAGTGTGGTTAGCAGGAGTTTGTACTAACCAAATGTGTGCTAAGTAGGAGCATGTACTTGTATATATTAATTAGCCAGGAGTGTGTACTAACCAGGAGTGTGTACTGACCAGGAGTGTGTACTGACCATGAGTGTACTGACCAGGAGTGTGTACTGACCAGGAGTGTGTACTGACCATGAGTGTACTGACCAGGAGTGTGTACTGACCAGGAGGGTGTACTAACCAGGAGTGCGTACTAACAAGAGGTGTGTACTAACCAGGAGTGCATACTAATCAGGAGTGTGTACTACCCAGGAGTGTGTACTAACCTGGAGTTTGCACTAACAAGGAGTGTGTACTAACCAGGAGTATGTACTAACCAGGAGTGTGTACTAACCAGTAGTGTGTACCAATTGTGTGTGCGTTAACTGTACATTTTGTACATTTGTATACAAACTGTATTTTTATGTGGACATATTATATGTATTCATATACGTATACTACTGTATAAATAATCACATGCATAAGTGTATACTATATCTACATACAGTATATATATATATATATATAAATACACATGTACACAATGACCCCTCCTTATTCGACCCAATGGGATTGCAACATGGCAAGATGACTGAAATATGTAGGTGCATATTCGAACGTAGACAATATTCCGAGCAGGGTAAATGTACTGCGAGTTAATATCAAACTGCCACAAACCTTGTTTGATGTGCACACATGCATGTAGCTATAGTCACACCACACTGCTGGTCTGTATGATGTGATGACAACATCCCTGCATGGACAGTGAACTTGGGCAGTTATTAATTTTAGCTTCTTGGAATGATAATTTATTCAAAATGGAGGACTACAAATGGAGAGGTCAGACAAACCAAGTTGTCAGATAGGAAAAGTTCAAATGATATATATATAGGTATATGTGTACGTATGTATGTATGTATGTATGTACGTATATTATAATAACAAATAAATACCCTGCATATGCATAATGTGTGCTGCATATGATATTATGCATCTATGTACGTATATGCGTGTGTATGTGTTCTATAATACGTACGTACTATAATATTTGCACACTATATGTCTGGATGCACGTTATCTATATTTGCTATAGGTCGAACATCTGGTGTGAAGTGGTGATAAGATCACTTGACCTACATATATAGGCAGGTAGAAGTATTGAAACCAAAAGACTGTAGAACCTCGCTCAGCACATATGGCTAGGGGCTTCAGTGCATACGTATGGCTTGGGTCAACCATATGAACTATGCGGTCAGAGGATCAACTGTATTAAACTGTCCAAACAGAGAACACTAACACTATCACCACTACCACAGGCTCACTACTAACTGATCACTACACTTAAAAACTTGAAAACATAAATAAAACATAACAACAAATAAACAACATAAAACTTTACAAGATTTTGCATCTTACGTACACTCTACGTAGTGTACATAGGGTACATACACGCAAAATGATAGATATGTACATATGTACTGTACATATACGTAGTACATAGTGTGTACATATAGTACATATAGTACGTACACGCAAAGTAATAGGAATGTACGTATGTACAACACACACACACACACACACACACACACACACACACACACACACACACACACACACACATGCGCGTGCACGCACACACACAAACACAGACACATTGTCTCAGTGTAATAAAATTGAATCCTCTGATAGCAGTTGATAGGTCCCACAATCGTTGTGATCACTACACCTGGTGTCACTCTGACCACAACGAGGTTCATGCTTATCACATCCACTGTAAGGATTGACTGCATTTGGGAGGACTGTGGTATGGTAGAATCCTGTACATGTACACCTGCCACTAACAAGACAACATCCACGTGTTCTTCTTATCACACAGGTGAGTGCATGATTATGGTACATTGTGGAATAACACAGACTTTCAGGAATGAGGTTAGAACTACGCACAAAACGGAACTGCAACTACATATGCATGTGTGTTTGTAAGCACCTTTGAAAATGGAACTAGAAGCACTCATCACAATATGTAATTACCAAGTTCAGCAAGCTCGAGTTACAAAACCATCTATGACTACCACATAGTGTGAGTCTGCTACATGTGTGGGTTTCAAAAAGTGAGTCTTGACTGTACCAGTTACATCCCGGGTCCCATCCCTGGAAACATTCCTGGACCCATACCGCCTCCCATTCCCGGACCCATTCCTGGACCCATTCCCGATCCAGCCAGCTTCTGCTGCAGTTTCTGAATGGCAGCCATCACCTTGGGGTTGTTCTGATGTTTGGCAATGTTCATAGGATTACTCTGGATGTCCATGAAGGCTTGGGACACCTCTGGGTCCTGAAAAAAGATCATTGAAAGAACAATAAATCTACTCATTGATGTAAGTACTAGGACTACAATAGTGTAGTGTATGTAGTATGGACCAAACCAATGTGGTTATAACAAACAAGGGACTTGTTGCAAGAAGGGATACATGCGATTAATATCCCATGTGTAGCCATAATATTCTGATACGAACGTAGAGCGTAGGCTTTCACTGAGAGACTTGGAATGAAGGGTTTGAATTTCACATTCTGATGTGTAGCGTTTGATTGAGAGGAAACCACAACATATTCAAGCTGTATAGCTCCCACACATCCAGGCTGTACACTCCGGATATATTTAAGAGCGAATGTACTGTGAGGTGTGTGTGTGTGTGTGTGTGTGTGTGTGTGTGTGTGTGTGTGTGTGTGTGTGTGTGTGTGTGTTGTTGTGTGTGTGTGTGTGTGTGTGTGTGTGTGTGTGTGTGTGTGTGTGCACGCATGTGTGTGTGCATGTGCACATGTTATATGCTAACAATCAACCACATACAGTCACCAATCATATCACACGGACAGATCCACAATATTCCATATACAGTCAACTAAACCACATCTGATTCAATTAGATAGTGTAAACATGCTGATCTGTATCATTTGGTGTGAACTAAATACAATTTGCCGGACTTACACTGAAGAGCTGCATCAACTCAGGGTCATTCAGGAGACCAGCCATACCACCTGAAGGGGATACACAAGGTGATATACAGTATATAACAAATATACGTACGTATGTAACATCAACAATTACGTTATTGGATGAGAATTAATAATGTAAATATGGGTGAAATAACTAACTAAATACGACCTTCAATACAGGATCAAACAATTGAGGCATTATAAGAATATAAGTACGTACACAAACATACGTACTTGGCATTCCACCACCCGGCATTCCACCACCCGGCATTCCACCACCTGGCATTTCTCCGCCTGGCATTTCACCTTCAGACTACAAACAGGAACAATCATAAGATCACATTGCTCAACCATCCACAAAGGCAGTTATACTGTATGCATATGTACATGTTTAGAGTGATATGAATGCATTTGAGTACACATAACCACACCCCTGCCTTCCCTCAACCCCACCCACAACACACACCTCACGCTTTTCCCTCTCTTTGGCAGCTCTTTCTCTAGCCTCTTTAGCTTGTCTTCTGCAAAGTACAAATCAACAAGACCACCAAAACCAAACATACTATATTATTACGAGCATGTGCATACACTCACAAGCTAATGTACACACACACACACACACACACACACACACACACACACACACACACACACACACACACACACACGCACACACACACACATGCATGCACACACACACACACACGTACACACACACACACACACACACACACACACACACACACACACACACACACACACACACACGCATACACACGCGCATGCACGCACACACACACACACACACACACACACACACACACACACACACACACACACACACACACACAGACACACAGACACACAGACACACACACAGGCTCACATTCTCTCCTTCTTGGCTTCTATCTCCTTCTCCCTAGCTCTTCTCTCTTTTTTCATTTTGTGATCAATTATCTTCTGAGCCTGTACATAGAGATATACAGACAAATGTCTTATCTCCACAAACAGTGTCAGGATTTCATGTGTAGCATAGAAAACACCCATGTTGTATACAAATACATACATCATACGCACACATGTACTTACTTATGTAGTGGCCCATACAGCATACAAGTACGTACATCGTATGTATGTAGTGCCCTGTACAAGTACATATGCATATAGTGCACCATACATACGGCATACAAGTACATAGGCACATAGTGCAACATATGTACAGCATACAAGTACATAGGCACATAGTGCAACATATGTACAGCATACAAGTACATATGCATATAGTGCACCATACGTATGTACAGCATACAAGTACATAGGCATATAGTGCACCATATAGCATATGCCTATAGTGCACCATATGTACAGCATACAAGTACATATACATAATATATAGAGCACCATACAGCACACAAGTACATACCTATACATACAGAAAATCCTACAACACATATGTAAGTACACTGTACATATGCATATAGTGCACCATATGTACAGCATACAAGTACAACGTTTGTTCCACAGTCACTGGCAATCATAGCGTCTGACTAAATATCTTCATGTAATCTTAAATAACTAGCACCGGGACTGATTAGGTGATTAATTCAGACCTACGTATCAATTAATCAATGTATCAATCAATATTTCGTGTCAGTACATCACGGCTGAGAGGCTGGGACTCTCCATCACTTCCTTGTATCCAGGCCAAACCACTTGATGTTATCAGTGCAGGCAAATCAATTACTTGAAGGAAGGAAGCAATTAAGTGCAAGGATGTGTAACGAAAGCCACGCCCACCTCACACCAAAGTCCTTTATCAAATGGATTTGATTTATGTAGAACCTAGAGAGAACTTGATAAGGGGAAGTACAGTCTCAAGACTCCAAATCTAATCCATTGGGTGACTGCTTGGCCTAACGAACCTGCTGAAATACTTCTTCAATCATTCAAACAATTACGATGCAGTGATAAAGTAACAGACAATTCCCAACACCAAAGTACGTACACATGTACACAGCTGTGAGCATATACGTAGTGCGTCTGGATGCACAATATCGAATAAGACATCTGTCCCATTCACCCAGCTGAGGGGGTCAGCCTCACATTGTTAGACCAATTCAAACTCAATTCCGAACTGAAAACCATGTTATGTGCGATGATATAGGTAATTTATCAAATAATTGAATTGAGGCAGCCAATGGGTCTGGCTATGTAAGACTAGAGGAAAGTTGGTAACACAAGTGACCCCATTAGGGCAGGTGTACCCTGGGGTATGAAATGACTAACATGCACACACACACATGCACAATTGTACACACACACACACACACACACACACACACACACACACACACACACACACACACACACACACACATGCATACACACATGCACGCATGCACTCATGCACACACACACACACACACACACACACACACACACACACACACACACACACACATACACATGCACGCATGCATGCACACACACACACACACACACACACACACACACACACACACACACACACACACACACACACACCTTAGGCTTAATTTCTTTCATCCACTCAATGACACTATCATCATAGTCCAGTTTAGAAGCCGTTTGGTAGGCTTTGTATCCCTCCTCCCAATTCCCCAGTAAACTGTGTAGACATACAAATGACACATCAGTACAAATACACACTATACTCCCTTTCATTACCACAAGGTCACGAAGTACAAAGACATTTTAAATGGGTCAATTGGCACAGTACAAACACATCCATTGACACATAAACACACTTTGTTGTATTGTATACGCACAATTGACCCTTGGGATTGGCACAATTTGTTCCCGCCAATGGGCATGTGAGGGATAGGTTAAGAGGTGGGTGTGGCATACCTGTTGGCCCGCCCCTTCCACTTGTAGGCTAGAGCAGAATCCGGGTTTATCTGAATGGCCTTGTCGACATCACGAAGGGCAGCATTGGGTTTCTGTAGCTTCACATATGCACTACAACAGAGATACACAGATAAAGGAAGTACGTACGTATGTATGTACATACATGAATAAGTAGTGGTGAATACAGGAAGTAATAATGCATGGAGGAAATGACCGGTGAGGAAATTCCGGCAATGGATCAGGAAGTGTAACTTCATCACAAGACACACTGATGACTGGAGTGATGGGACTGGAGTGATGGTGTACATGCACACACCTTGCACGCTTGGCAAACAGCGGAGCTGAATGAGGATTTAACTTTATCGCAGCAGTGAAGAGTTCAACAGCTTCTTCAAAATTACCTGAAGAAAATAGAGAATCATCACAGTATGTAGAGATGAAGAGTGTATCTTGAATACAAACAGTGCACTTTGAATACAAACAGTGGACCTCCAATACAAACAGTGGACCTCCAATACAAAAAGTGGACCTCCAATACAAAAAGTGGACCTCCAATATGAGAAATGTATACATCTACTATTTAACTTAGTTACTTTCCAGAAGAACTCTCCATACGGTGAATAAATACACACGTGTTGTACGTATTACAGAGTGCTGCATTATGGAGGTGTTCTATTATGAATGTGATGTATGTACTATGGAGGTGCTGTACTATGGAGGTGTTGTACTATGGAGGTGTTGTACTATGGAGGTGTTGTACTATGGAGGTGTTGTACTATGGAGGTGTTGTACTATGGAGGCGTTGTACTATGGAGGTGTTGTACTATGGAGGTGTTGTACTATGGAGGCGTTGTATAATAGAGATGTTGTACTATGGAGGTGTTGTATAATCGAGATGTTGTACTATGGAGGTGTTGTACTATGGAGGTGTTGTACTATGGAGGTGTTGTACTATGGAGGTGTTGTACTATGGAGGTGTTGTATAATAGAGATGTTGTACTATGGAGGTGTTGTACTATGGAGGTGTTGTATAACAGAGATGTTGTACTATGGAGGTGTTGTATAATGGAGGTGTTGCACTATGGAGGTGTTGTACTAGGGAGGTTCCACTGTTTGCATGTATGTGCATTCATCGACGACACAGTACCATCACTGAAGGCCATCTGTGCCTGTCCCCGCCTTCCAGATGCCTCCTCCATCATCTCGTCCGTCACCTGTACAAGACAAGTAGTACATGTGTGTTATCTGTGTGTTCTGTACATTGTACATGTGTACATACGTATGTATGTGTCACAAGTGAACAACAGAGAGTCTTTGTGAGCAGCAGTTCCAAAACAAAGGAGATCATCAACAAACACATCTGGTTTGATTGTGCAATCAAAACTGTCTATTGTGATATGCGACCCTTTGATTTGTGAGCCATGAATGAGTGACCCACCTACGCATGTTAGAGAAGTGCCCAACTCAAACACAAGGCATGAACTGTCCGCTATTGAGCAAGCCCCACTCAATAATGAGTCATGAATCACTTAATTGTGAGGAGTGACCCACCTATTTTAGAGGAGTGCCCACTCAATAACGAGGTATAAATCACTTAATTGCGAGGAGTGACCCACCTATTTACCGAGCACGACCTTCTTATTCACAACAAGTGACCAACATATCAATGACATATGGTCCACTCATTCAGAGGTGAAAATACACAGAGCAGGATTTCACATATGGCCAAATTCCTCAATACAAATTTGCTTGTTGTATACAAGCCACATATATGGCTTCATACCACACATATATACGTACATATATACCATGTAATCTTACTGGAACATACGGAGTCACGCACAAATAGGGATTTCAGTACCACACATCACCCGAACAGAATGGTGACATCGTGCACATACACTGCGCATATGGCAATAGCTGTGTATGAGATGATGCCTGCCCAAACACAAGTCAATGATCACACACACCAAGAGGTGAGATAAGACAAATATTTGGCATGTTTTATCAAAATTAGTGAAACACACGACAAAGATGAAAGGTGCATTCCGTGAAGGATATGTGTAACAGATGTTGAACCAACTGACTTCTGAGCTCCAATATGGCAGTGTGTGTAGACAATCACAGCGGAAGGTACACAGACAGTCAGAGCTCTTCATAACAGCACTACTTGCAAAGACAATCTTCTTATAAGAGCAACATGTCTTGATGGCACAGAAGTAGTCACATACACAGAAATTGTACTGGTTACAACACCAAACTAGTTACAACAGCAAACTGGTAACTCCAGCAAACTGGTAACTACAGCAAACTGGTAACTACAGCAAACTGGTAACTACAGCAAACTGGTAACTACAGCAAACTGGTAACTACAGCAAACTGGTAACTACAGCAAACTGGTAACTACAGCAAACTGGTAACTACAGCAAACTGGTAACCACAGCAAACTGGTAACTACAGCAAACTGGTACCTACAGCAAACTGGTAACTACTGCAAACTGGTAACCACAGCAAACTGGTAACTACAGCAAACTGGTAACTACAGCAAACTGGTAACTACAGCAAACTGGTAACTACAGCAAACTGGTAACTACAGCAAACTGGTAACTACAGCAAACTGGTAACTACAGCAAACTGGTAACTAAAGCAAACTGGTAACTACAGCAAACTGGTACCTACAGCAAACTGGTAACTACTGCAAACTGGTAACCACAGCAAACTGGTAACTACAGCAAACTGGTAACTACAGCAAACTGGTAACTACAGCAAACTGGTAACTACAGCAAACTGGTAACTACAGCAAACTGGTAACTACAGCAAACTGGTAACTACTGCAAACTGGTAACTACTGCAAACTGGTAACTCCAGCAAACTGGTAACTACAGCAAACTGGTAACTACTGCAAACTGGTAACTACAGCAAACTGGTAACTACTGCAAACTGGTAACTACTGCAAACTGGTAACTACAGCAAACTGGTAACTACAGCAAACTGGTAACTACAGCAAACTGGTAACTACAGCAAACTGGTAACTACTGCAAACTGGTACCTACAGCAAACTGGTAACTCCAGCAAACTGGTAACTCCAGCAAACTGGTAGCTACGACAAACTAATTACACATATAACAGTGAGAAAAAGTGAGGAACCAAGGGTGATGCTATGAAGAGGTTTGACTGTGGTGTAGTGTGATTGTGTATGCACTATGATATCATATCATACAAGTGTATGTGCAGTATATACAGTCCAACGTTCTAAATGTGTACCTCGAAGGGCGCACCAAATCTGCACTTCTTATCAGAGGTACATAATACATACTATCAGTACTGGTTGATGTAGTGTACATGAGCTAGGTACTGAGTGAAGTGTACTCACTAACCAGGAGTATGTACTGACTTGGGCAAGCATGTTATTTCCAGGACGGGATAATCAATTTCCTGTGGAGGGCATTTCTTGAATGAGAAAATACTGACAAAATTAATGTCTGTGAATCTAAACAGTTTGCGAAATTCTCACAAATATTTCCCACAAAAAATATAGTACACATACGATATACAGATACTGTTCATACAGTAGTACTGAATTTATGTACTTTACTTGTGTACGCATGCATATACTTACACATACAGAGTGCAATACGTTCAATCCAACATGTGTACCAGGTGTACACATGTTGCTTGTCTAAACATGCATGTACTATGACAGGTGTACTCCGTGTACACATGACCTTCACCTACGTACGTACATGACATAGTGCATGTGTATACAAATTGTGCAGTGGGTAGTAATGTACTGCACTTCCCACTGACCACAAAGTGTGAAATCAACCTTCAATGAATGTGCAGCTGTGCACCTTGGTTGATGCTCAGAGTATTAAACACATTCTAACTTATCCTCCAATAAAACTACATCTAATGACAAGTACAATGTGTACAAGATGTACAGGGATGTTTACGTACAATGTTCACACTTGTACGTATGTACAATGTGTACAAGATGTACAGGAATGTTTACGCACAATGTTCACACATGTATGTACAATGTGTACAAGATGTACAGGAATGTTTACGCACAATGTTCACACATGTATGTACAATGTGTACAAGATGTACAGGGATGTTTACGCACAATGTTTACACATGTATGTACAATGTGTACAAGAAAAAAAACAATGTGTACAAGATGTACAGGGATGTTTACGCACAATGTTCACACATGTACAATGTGTATAAGATGTACAGGGATGTTTACGCACAATGTTCACACATGTACAATGTGTACGAGATGTACAGGGATGTTTACGCACAATGTTCACACATGTACAATGTGTACGAGATGTACAGGGATGTTTACGCACAATGTTCACACATGTACAATGTGTACGAGATGTACAGGGATGATATTTCACATTTTCACACAATACGCTTAAACCCGCTTAGCTCAGTTTTCTGGGGTGGACAATTCGATACACTTGACACAGTAATCTCTGTTATTATTAAGGACTTATTAAAAGCAGAATCTACTTTGGTGTCCCCGGGGATCCCTTTGACTCAATTGCATACGTATGTTCAGTGGGTCTCCTAATTGTATGGTCTTTGAACGAAGAAATATCACTCCTTTAGACACACTACAGTGGAGTCTGGAGAGGCCAATCTGATCCTAGGATCAACCATACACTCTTCTCATCAAAGATGCGTAAATATTCCAAATGTGATACTGTTGCAATGAGCCCAGCTCATCTTTACCCAAATTGAGCTGAATCAATTTGACTTAAGTGGACTCCATTAGTATTACATAGCCAGACCTAACCAAGCGTAGTCAGCATAAAAAGTGGAGGCGAAAAGTGGGCCCAGGTGACGCGAGACTAAAGAAAGTAAATTAGGGTCTAGTTATTGTAGACTATTACTAGTGTAATATGTAGCTTAAGCTGGTGTGTAAGAGTATACAGTTGGAGGAGCTATCTGCCTGCTTGATGTGGTGTGTGAGAGGAACTGTTGAAGCTCATCCAGGCAGGGAGCAGTCCAGGTACCAAATCTAACGTATTCCTCAGTAGAGGCTGCTGTGTACATCAATGAACAGGAGTTGCAAACAGTCTAGGAATTGGAAAGGGGACTGGACTAGGCAGTGGGCAAGAGGTGGTCAAGAGCACAAAGTGTGTGGTATGTGGCTCTTTACTGGTGAAGGTATCATGCACCTACATACACACAGTGGCTGCTTCAGCTGTCATGCAGGAGAAGCGGTATACTAACCTCAATGTCAGGATCTCCCATCTCTTGAGGTGGGTCATCATCGGGAGGGACGGTACCTTCCATGTCAATCTCTGTGGAGACCGAATACAGGAGGAGAATAAAATAACCAAAAGCAACCGACCAATTGCTCATTTTGAAGGCTTGTTTACCTAGATCACTCTCCTCATCCTCTTTGGGGACTGCATCCTAAACAGAAAGACAAATACCGACTTAATCAATACTGTCTTCTCAAAAAGAAAGTTACAGAGGGTGTACCAACAGGCTTGTGTACAGAGGGTGTACTACCAGGGTTGTGTACAGAGGGTGCACTACCAGGCTTGTGTACAGAGGGTGTACTACCAGGGTTGTATACAGAGGGTGTACTACCAGGGTTGTGTACAGAGGGTGTACTACCAGGGTTGTGTACAGAGGGTGTACCAACAGGCTTGTGTACAGAGGGTGTACCAACAGGCTTGTGTACAGAGGGTGTATCAACAGGCTTGTGTACAGAGGGTGTACTACCAGGCTTGTGTACAGAGGGTGTACTACCAGGCTTGGGTACAGAGGGTGTACTACCAGGGTTGTGTACAGAGGGTGTACTACCAGGTCTGTGTACAGAGGGTGTACTACCAGGGTTGTGTACAGAGGGTGTACTACCAGGGTTGTGTACAGAGGATGTACTACCAGGCCTGCATGTGGATGTACTCAATACATACATATAGATGTAGTTTGAACCTCTTGGATATTGTATGTATATATGTACAGTAACCATGGTAACAACACCAATCATTATACATAAAAATCCATGAAAATATCCTACTAAGGTAAAACAGCACATATTCAGTCTTAGTAAAAAATCTACATATACAGCCACTGCTGAAGGAATAAAGCATTACAGTGAAACCTGTCCAATCCGACACCTCTCTAAACCGACAAATGCTTAAACCGACACCAAATTTCAAGCACGGACACTTTTTCAATACAAAATGACCTGCCTAATCCGACAAATGCCTAATCCGAAAACCGACATTGCTTTTGAAGTCCCCAGAACAAAAAATACCTCTACAGTCCGACAATTTTTCAGATACAGAGTAAATTCGTTCGATTGTTTCTGCATTCATCAACCGTCGAGCTTGCGGGCGCCATGTTCTTTAATTACGCAATACAACTGAACGGTATCCCCAAACGTATGACGCAATAATCGGACCCTGGTGTAACGGGTCACGCGCGGAAACTTATCCTCATGTAGGTTATAAAATGAGGTGATAAAGTATAATCATTAATAATAATGGCAAAAAGGAGTCACAAAGAAATTTCGTTAGAAGACAAGATTGTTCTTATCAGAGCAAGTGAAGCAAAGCCAAAACCCACGCAGCAGAGCGATTAACGGTTCTACTTTGTTGCAGTGCTACAGGAGAAAAATTGAAGCCACTGGTAATTGGGAAGGCTGAGAGGCCTCGGGCATTCAAGGGAATCAAGTTGGATCAGCTCCAAGTCCAGTGGAAGGCCAACAGCAAAGCCTGGATGAACAAATCCTGCTTCAATGAGTGGCTCCGAAACCTCAACTTGAAGATGAAGATGCACAAGAGAAGAATCCTACTCTTCATGGACAATGTGTCTAGTCATGTTGCCAGTGATGTTTCTTTGTCAAATGTTGTTGTTAAATTTTTGCCAGCAAACACTACATCTTGTTTGCAGCCCCTTGATGCAGGAATCATCAAAGCATTCAAGATGCACTTTCGGAAGCGCCTACTAAACCATGTTGTTTCGCGTATGGATGAATGCAGCTCTGCATCAGAGCTTTCCAAGCAGGTGAATGTGCTCCATGCTGTCAACTGGATTGCCAGCAGCTGGAGGGATTTGGAACCATCAACCATAATGAAGTGCTTTGCTCACTGCGGATTCACTTGGAGTAACATTCAGTTGCCTGAAGCTGATGATCCTGTTGATACACTGCAGTGCTGAAAATAACTATTTGTCTATGTTAGGACACATGTCCAACCAAACTCAGTTTTGGTCGGACGCTTGAATAATATGGTTGGACGTTTTTTTTCGACAACTGTGGCCACATCTTTAATATCACTGATCATAAAATAGTGTCAAGTAAGCATAAAAGACAGTAATACAGGAAAACTAAAACAAAGCAATGGTTACGGCAACACAATAGGGTCATCATAATCGTGTGGGTTCATCCATAGGCGACGCCTAGGCCTGCAGCTTTTCTTTGCTCTTTCTTAAGCAGCAGCATGGCTTGTGTGTGCTGATCTGACTGAGCGTTGCTCGTACGAACTGAATCCGCTCCGCCGATCCATCGATCGCTGAAATTGCGTTGACCCATGATGTTTTCCTTAAACTTGCTGCAGACTGAGCACTTAAATATCCTCTTCCCACCGTCTGAAATCGTGTCGCAGTCGAGCCGCGATACGGTGTGATGCTCGCGATCCTAGTCCGTGCGCCACTTCTTGAAGGTTTTCGTAAGTAGCAGCTCGCTTGCGCGCAGATTCGTCCTCAGACACTTGAGAAGCACCTCTCTTCATCCTAATACTGTCCACTGAAACGTTTCACACTTCGTTCGATTTTCTCTTTGTTGTTAACTAGCGACGGTTCTCAAAACGTGTGTTAGCGATCAGCCATTTTGTTCGGACAAGATGGCCGACCGTTAACTGGAATGTCCGCACCAACGAATATTTGCACGGAAAATGACCGATGACCGACTGCTATTTTCAGCACTGCACTGCGAGCTACTGTACAACAACTTCTAGACACTGCTAGCTGTAATGGTGGTATGGAGGTCAATATGACTTCTGAAGAGTACTCTACTGTAGATGAACAGATGCCAACAGAAAATGAAGATATTTGGGAGAAATCTACCTCATGCAGCCAATCCACAAAAGATGATGATGATGATGATGATGATGATGACGACAATGACGATGACACTTTGATGCAAGTGGATCCATCCCCACCCACAACAACAGAGGCTCTGGCCTATTTATCACGATTGGCATTGTATTTCCAGCATAATGACCAAGAGTGCCTCACACTTGTGGACAAAATGACACAAGTTGTTGAAAAAAGGTCAATTGCTGGCAAACAAAAATATTTAAAGCAAAGTAGTTTAATGTCCTTTTTTAAAAATAACATGTTGTAATGTTCATCCATGTACATTTTTTCATATTTATTATACAGTATTTCACTGACTGTATCTTATGTTGCATGTATAATTATGTACCTAGTCTTATTATTGTATCACTATTAACAATGTCAATACAGTATACTGTACATTAACTGTTAATTAAGTGGCTCCGGAATTATTACATTTATTTGACGATGAAACCTCTCTAATCCGACAACCTCTTAATCCGACGTTATTTTCATTCCCCGTTGAGTGTCGGATTAGAGAGGTTTCACTGTACTATGTACTTAGTGCAGTTGAGTGAGGTCCAGCTGTGTCCATACAACTGTAGATCCACACATATAGAGGGAAGGCAAACTTAGCAGGCTGTGTAGGCTGAATATACAGTTGACAAATAGGCATACATACATGGATGGGTGGAGATGAACTACCGAATCAGAAACAAGGAGAGAACATTGTTGAAGTGTGTGAGTGTGTGTGTGTGTGTGTGTGTGTGTGTGTGTGTGTGTGTGTGTGTGTGTGTGTGTGTGTGTGTGTGTGTGTGTGTGTGTGTGTGTGTGCCTGCATGTGTGCATGTGTGTGTGTTTATATTCACCACAATTGCTCGGTATTTGAGGCGTACATGGATGGAGGGAGATAAACATATTAAATAAATAACACACAATTGATACACATACATCCATTCCTTCAGGAGTTGGCGTTGGTTCGTCATCTGGTACAGGTTCAACTTTCGGTTCAGATTTTGGTTCAGCTTTGGGTGGTTCTGGTTTGGGGGCCTCTTGTTTCGGAGGATCAGGTACCTTTCCACCAAGACTACAAGAAACCAGTGAAGAGTAGAGTCAAGCAGATCGGTACGATCAGAGGAGGATGACAAGCTAGCAGTTACAACATCAAATGCATAAATCGCAGAGGAGACTGTACCAGCCTAAGGTAATCTAGAATGAGCCTGAGTGAGCCTACACATACAAGTTCAACAGTGAGATCTCTGTTTCTGTATATATCTATTTATAGGTGTTCTGTACATTGTTCTGTGTGGTCTTCAATGTTCAGCATGTACTGCACAACACGTGGACAGCTTAACAGGGACTTCACGTAGTGATTGACGATCAGCCATTCAATTGGCGACGTGATGGACGAAACCCGAGACACCAGTCACGTGTGATGGAGATCACTACGCGAATCCATCTGCGCATTGGACAGCGGTTATTAGGCAGGCACTCAAAAGTATAAACTAGCTAAATGCTCACTGAAGACACAGAATACGACTGTTTCAACATAACAGCAGACATGTTCAGAGGTGTTTGCATGGAAGTGGCTTTTCAAATTTTTGCAAAGTAAACCGACCTTTCGAGCCAATCCTTGAAGAAGGTAAGATCTGGGTGGTGCAAAATGGCGGGATTTGCCTTGCAGAGTGTCACGAAATTCTTCAACTGCGTTACCTTCTCCGGAGCAACAGACATGCTTGATGTAGAAATTTGCTGAAAAGGACACACGCCAGACTTCCAAAGCTAGAAGCTTCGATGAGCGGATCAAGTTCGGGTCCGACTCCTGGTTCAAGTTGGCCTACAGTTGGATTCCCAGTTCACATTTCAATTGGAAGTTGAAAATAGTTTGTCCAGGATGGTTATTGGTTGAATTTCATTGCTACTTTTCATGGATGAACCCGAATCTCCTCCGCCAAGACCAATACGACCTCCTAACTACGTTGTAACTGAATTCACTGACCAATCGGGAAAGCCAAAAATGCCGCCAAGGCCCAACGGTAAAGTCACTCTCCGCACATTGACAGTGACTACCAGCAAATTCCACAATGATGTTTAGCATGGGGCTAGTTATAGAGTGTGGATGGGCATAAGGATCACGTTATTAATGCCTTTTATTCCACTTTCATGTTGAATCAAGGGTTAATCAAAGGCTATTCGTAGCTGACTGTTACTTTTACTGGATAACGCAATGAGGATGCTCACGCACGCACGCACACACACACACACACACACACACACACACACGCACACACACGGATTTCAACTTACCATAGCTGTACATTTGTGCGAACATTGCATAATTACAATCCATCCCTCTACGTATGTCCTGTGTATGTGTGTATGTGCTACAGTAATCCAGTGTATCACTCTGATAAGTGATGCTCTGTTTCCACTATCTTCACTATTGTTCAATTAGTCAGATTTTCACTATGCTATCCATATATTGTAAGGTGATACACTTGTACGTGAATGTACACACGGTATGAGTGCATTAGATAGTGTGTATGATAGTATGTATGTATTGTAGTATGTATGGAGTATGTATGTATGGGAGTATGTGTGTGAGTATGTATGAGAGTATGTATGGGAGTATGTATGGGAGTATGTATGAGAGTATGTATGGGAGTATGTGTGGGAGTATGTATGTATGGGAGTATGTATGGGAGTATGTGTGTGAGTATGTATGGGAGCATGTATGGGAGTATGTATGGGAGTATGTATGGGAGTATGTATGGGAGTATGTATGGGAGTATGTATGGGAGTATGTATGAGAGTATGTATGGGAGTATGTATGGGAGTATGTATGGGAGTATGTATGGGAGTATGTATGGGAGTATGTATGAGAGTATGTATGGGAGTACGTATGTATGGGAGTATGTATGGGAGTATGTATGGGAGTATGTATGGGAGTATGTGTGTGAGTATGTATGAGAGTATGTATGAGAGTATGTATGGGAGTATGTATGGGAGTATGTATGGGAGTATGTATGGGAGTATGTATGAGAGTATGTATGGGAGTATGTGTGGGAGTAGTGTTGAGCAATTATTCAATGATTATATTAATCGTAATACGTATTTGACATAGACAATTGTGCAATCATTACAAAATTTCACATTGCACTTATTTTGAAACAATTACTTAGTAATTTTACTTGTACAGGATAGTGTATGTATAATTTGGAAACTCGCAATCTGTAGGAGATTTCTGTATGATTTTAATGTTATTATTTGATTTGTATGTGGAAGACATATGCACATACTTATGTATTTCAGTGGTTGTCTGCTCATTGAAAGTGGTGTGCATTGAAAGATTTGCAATTTCGGGAATTTTATGAAGAGTGTCTTGTGTGTGCATCAGAGCATCTATCCCTATGTATACATCAGAATGTATATGTACGTATGTGTGTATCAAAGTGTTTGTGTGTGTATTTCCCAACTGTGTGTGTGTATGTGTGTGTGTGTGTGTGTGTGTGTGTGTGTGTGTGTGTGTGTGTGTGTGTGCGTGCGTGTGTGCATGTGTGTGTGTGTGTGTGTGTGTGTGTGTGTGTGTGTGTGTGTGTGTGTGTGTGTGTGTGTGTGCATGTGTGTTTGTATGTGTGGTTGGACATACAAACAAGATATGTATAGATTTCAGTGCTGTCATAATTTTCCTGTGGTCCCACAGAATAATGTTGTTGCCTTCCTGCGTGTTATCCTAAATCTTACGTGTTTTTCCTCATCACTGTTCCCACAGACTCCCCCATAACCTCCCAATCAGAGAAGAAAACTCCACCTCCTGTCCCCTCCTACCGCTCACACGTCGCCAACAAGCCGAGCTCCGATAAAACCAAGTCTGAGTCAGAGAGTGACCCCTCCAATGGCCATTCGGAGGGAACCTCACAAGAGTCTCCTCAACCTGTAGCACCTCCTCGCAAATCTCGGGCAAAAGAAAAAAAAGAAGACACTACACCAAATGGTACATACGTACATTGTAATGTAATATTTTGTGCACACGTCTGTATGTGACCACTTCTCTTATCAGTTGTCGAGGACAAGCAGCATGTTCACGTGTGTACAGTCACTGCCACTGCACTGTTTTCACATTGTCCTCATGTAAGCAGGAACATGTGTGAACATTAAAACTTGCACCTACGTATGTGCATAACGTATCCACGTATCAATGTACATATGTACACATGTACGTACAGTGTGTACTATATGTAAGTACGTATGTACAGTTTACATGGTATGTATGCGTACATATGTACAGTACAGCACTGTTTTCATTTATCATTTGTTGTCAGATGTCGACTCCGCTAGTGACAATTCTCACACATCCGGCCCATCGAGGCCACACCCACCCAAGCCCAACACTCCTTCCAATAAAACGTTACCCGCAGAAAAGCAGAAATCAGCTGAAAAATCCCCACCCACTCCCAAAGTGAGTCCAATTCATGCGTTTATGTAATCCCGAGCATCTGAACTCCAGGGAAGGTTTGCGAGACCTTTGTGCAGTGAACTGTGGGAAAGCGCTTCAAATATACGAAATTGTCATCTTTGAACATCCACCTACGTATGTTTCACGTACAAACTCCATTGATGTTCACATGCCACCTCTTTATCCGCCACGATTCCTGTGGTCAGGTTCACTTGTGTACATACGAAAGTAGTACTATGTGTAAGTACATGTATCCTGATTGGTGGCAACATCAGAGAGACCACCAGGGATACATATCTTACATAAGTGTCCCTGAGATCTTCAGATGTGACAATTGACTAATCAATTACTACCAAAAGGTCAGCAAGTGGCTAATCGGGGTGCATGTTATGCATGTCACCTTCAGAAAGGAAGCACAGGAAATGGATCCTTGAACGGAACTCCTCAGGCTTCACTCTCGGTATCCCATGAAGAGGATCCATCCCCTGTGTATCCTTCCCAAAGGTGTTATACACATAAACGTGATTTTGATGATCTGCCAACTTGGTTTATGTATTACGTTATCCTTGGTGGATTGTGGAGTATTGTGAAAATTCACTATGAGACGTTAATCGTACATTTCTTCCGTGTTTAGTCGTCCACCATGAAGTCTCCTCCAGCATCAACACCACCAGAGACTAAAACAGGTATGCACATAAGTATATACATATGTATGTATTTATAGTACATATGTGTGTGTGTGTACTGTACACATGTATACATGTGTATGTATGCACAATATGTATACGTATGTATACTATACACATGTACATATACATGTCTTTATGTGTACATGTGTATGTATGTACAGTTAGTATAATATACTTACGTATGTACACAAGTATACGTACATGTGCGTACATACTTACTGTGTGTGTTCTGCTTTAGGGTTTTCTGGCTTTTTCAGGAAGAAGTCCGCAAAGAAGCCCAAGTGAGTCTTGTGGAGGTGATGATGTTAATAATCAGTTGTTGGTTGTTGTAGCCTCCATTTTACGTACTTTGTACGTATGTGACGAGGGGGCTGGTGTTCCTGGGGGCTGGTGTTCCTGTGGGTTGGTATTCCTGTGGGTTGGTGTTCCTGTGGGCTGGTGTTCCTGGAGGCTGGTGTTCCTGGGGACTGGTGTTCCTGGGGGTTGGTGTTCCTGGGGACTGGTGTTCCTGGGGACTGGTATTCCTGGGGGCTGGTGTTCCTGGGGGCTGGTGTTCCTGGGGGTTGGTGTTCCTGTGGGCTGGTGTTCCTGGAGGCTGGTGTTCCTGTGGGCTGGTGTTCCTGTGGGCTGGTGTTCCTGGGGGTGGTGATGAATGTGATTGTAGCAAATGTTGGATTTTTCTGAGTTTCATTCCATATAATTTACGTACAACTACGTATATTATTTCTCACCATAAAGCATACATATGTATACCTTAATGTATGGTGAAAATTCGTTAATCCACCCCAGTTGATCTGCCAAGCTGATTCATCCACTGTATTAGTTAATGAATGTACTTGTATGGCTACGTTATACTCATAATCTGCCATCTTGCAATTCCACCATCTACCATTCTTCTGCATACCAATTTGCACTTAGTGTGGCCTTAGGTTACAGGTAATCTGCTGAATACCAAGAAGGTGTGTTGATGTAAAGCAAAATAGCAGCAAAGTGTTCTCAAGTTGAGCTGAAAATAAACAGAAGTAGATTTGCAATTACAGAGAGAGGAATCCGATGACAACGCAAAGAAATACTCACGGATCGTTTCTCAAAAAGCGGAACATACAAATTGTGTGATGAATGGTAGGAGACTTCCCGAGAAAGATCCATATAAGCCACCATATCATTAATCCTCAGAAACTTCCCCTCAACCAATTGTGGTGGATTAACTAACATTCACTCACATATTATTGTTATTATGCAATATCTGATATCTACTACGTATATACAGCATGTACGTACGTACATATGTACATGTATATTTTCTCCTTTCAGGCCTGTTATCACTGTGGTGGATGCTAAACCGATTACCTCCAAAAGTACAGTTTCTTCAGTAACTGACTCTCCATCACCAGCCTCACCTAAAGCAGACATGAAAGAAGACCCTAACACGAAGCACCCCACAAAGGTTAGTCCAGTGTGTGTGTGTGTGTGTGTGTGTGTGTGTGTGTGTGTGTGTGTGTGTGTGTGTGTGTGTGTTTGTGTGTGTGTGTGTGTGTGTGTGTGTGTGTGTGTGTGTGTTTGTGTGTTTGTGTGTGTGTGTGTGTGTGTGTGTGTGTGTGTGTGTGTGTGTGTGTGTGTGTGTGTGTATATTATGTGTGTGTGTGTGTGTGTGTGTGTGTGTGTGTGTGTGTGTGTGTGTGTGTGTGTGTGTGTGTATGTGTGTGTGTGTGTGTGTGTGTGTGTGTGTGTGTGTGTGTGTGTGTGTGTGTGTGTGCATGTGCATGTGTGTGCATGCGTGCATGTGTATGTGAGTGTGTGTGCATTCGAAAATGTACATACTTATGTACGTACGTACATTTATGTTGAATACTGTACTCCATATACCATATACATATGTGTGTATGTGCATAATGCATTGCATCATATCCTCGTCGTAGCCTGTCAGACCTGCATCAAAGCCAGCCAGGCCGGTGCCAGTCAAGCCTACACCTTTTACTTCAAAAACAGTTGAAGGAGAGAAGAAAGGAGAAGATCACCCTTCACCATCTCCTCAGCCCAGGACAAAAGTGCCTCCAAAATCTGCAGGAGACAGTACAGGTGTTGATCCAGTACCTTCAAAGGTGAGTATGTACAGTGTGTACCTACTACGTATATGTGTGACATGTGCATGTGTAACTACGTATGCTGAATATTATACTACATGTACGTATGTATGCAAGCATATGTATGTGGTATGTATGTTCGTACGTATGTACATACTGTAGTTGTGTTCTCTGCTGTCGGTATTGTAACTCTGCTGCCTTTTGCATACTGCTGTGTCTGTAGGAACCAGCTAAACCAGTTCCAGTTGTGAGAAAGCAAGTCTCAGTAGATTCCCTGAGCAGTCCATCCTCCGGTGGTCCACCCTCCAGTGGTCCACCCTCCAGTGGTCCAACCTCCAGTGGTCCAACCTCCACCGGTCCACCCTCCAGCAGCTCCACCTCTAGCGGTCCACCCACCAGGAATCCTGTATCAGCTTCAACTGAAGAGTCTACCGAGAGCAGCAAGGATCACATTTATGCCGTCCCCAAGAAACCAGCAAGAAGAGTTCTGACACCTACATCACAACCGCCCGATGATGATAGCCTGAAATCCAAAAGTCCGCAACATCCGATTGGGAACAAAGAGGCTCCTCAGTCTAGTCCTCGTCCTCTGCCAACTCCACCAACAGAAGGGAAGGTCACGCCTCCCCCCTCAAAACCCAAGCCCCCATCCGTGCCACGCCCACGTGCTGCTACAGTGGGGCATAAGCCACGCCCACAGCCAGTAGCAGGACCAAGAACGCCCACTCAGGGAGCAGTAAAAGAGAAAACGTCAGCTGATGAAGACAATCTCACCACGGCACTTGTGGGCCAAACTGGAGCAGAAACAGTGACCAAAGACAAACAGTTGAAGAAAGATACGGATGAATGTCAGGATAAACCCATTGAGAAGGAGAAGAGACCTAAAGCAACTCCTCCTTCAAAGCCAATGCCACCAACTCTGCCTCGATCGCGCTCAAACGCCGAGGTGGTAGGACCACACACATCCAAGCCAACAGCAGCTACAAGGGAACTCCCAGGTGATGTATGTGTGGAGCCAGTGAAACCAGGTGCTGGTGAGACCCCTAAACCAGTGGGGTCTCCAGTGGACCATCCACCGAAGAATAAACCACCACCACAATCCAGGCCAAAACCCCCAGTCTCCCGCTCCTCCAGCGTAACTAAAATAAAGTCGGAAACTGTACCAAAGGAAGGAGATGGAGTTGAAGGAGTTCAGGACATCAAGGACGTCAAGGAACAAGGATCAGCTGAGCAGCCATCCACACCATCTCAACCTCAAGTAGCAAAGAGGCAGGCATCTGTCAAGAGACCTCCTAAGCCCCTTCCTCCATCACCCCGAAAGAATCCTGCAGCTGTGGAGAAACAGGATGTATCTGCACCTCCTGAAGAACAAAAGGAGAAAAGTTCCTCTGAAGACACTAAAGAATCAGTTTCATCCAAAGATTCAGGACCAATGCCTTCTCAAGACCAAAAGGACCCTCCATCAGTTGAAGCTGTCAAGGAGAATAAGAAGGAAAGTACAGTTGCTGAATCGATACACAACCAAGGTCCTTCAGAAGGTAAGAAACCGCCTCCTGCTTCCTCATTGTCAACAGTGGAAGAGACTTCGAAGGAAGAGAAGCCTGGGGAACCAGAAAAGAAGGTACCTCCAGCAAAGCCGAGACCTCCACCCCCCGCCCACCCTCGGACTAGTACGCTCGGTAGAAAGCCTCCTACTACACCAGGTGTTGGTGACAGCGGGGAGGACAAAGACGTCAAGTCACCAGTGATAAAGGACTCGGGAACAAGTGACCAGAAAGAGCCCGATCCAAGTGAGAACACTCCACCTGCTTCTAAACCGCTTGTTGCCCGGAGACCACCCTCTGTCAAAAGACCGGCTGCTCCAACCAAGAGGCCGACTGAACCTCCACAGAATGCCCAGGTTGATAAGGAGTCTGAAAATCTGAAGAACAAAGAGGAGACAACCAGGAAAGAACCACTCCAAGCTAGCACTGTTGAGAGTACAGTGTCATCTGAGACTGAAGTACACCTGGCAGAGAAGAAGACTGAAGAGGACCTTCCAACACAGCAGAAGCCAAGTCGGCCAGTCAAACCCCGACCACCTCCCCCAAAAGCTAAAGCCAAGGTTGGGGCACCACCCAAACTTGGAGTGGAATCATCCTCAGTGAAAGCCAACGATGTTATCAAGGACAAGGAAACTGAGGAGAGCAAGGAGGTTGATGTAGCCAACGAAGAGGATCATAAACCAGCCCCCACTCCACCACTGCAAACTGGTGAGGATCAGGAAACTAAGGGGAAAGTCCCCAAGAAGCCTCCTCCCAAGCCCAGTAGACCTCCTGCTAGGCCAAAGCCAGCAGAGAAGCCGATGTCTGTAGGACCACAGGAAGTGAGAAAGCCTGCTGGTGAAGTGAACAAAGACACTGAATCAGAACCTGCTATGACACCCGATGCTGGCAAGAAGGAAGAGACCAGGACAAAAGAAGTAATGGGAAGAGACGAGAAGGAGGTTAGTAGTACTGAAGCTGTACAGAGAGAGGTGACATTGGTTGGAGAAGTTGGTACGGATGTTGCTGGTGCTGATAAGGAGGACAATGAGGGAGAGAAAAGATCAATTGCTGCAGTGGGTGAGAAGGAAGTGTCTGAAGTAGACAGGAAGGAAGTGCCCAAAGTAGACAAGAAGGAAGTGCCCGAAGTAGACAAGAAGGAAGTGCCCGAAGTAGACAGAAAGGACGTGCCCGAAGTAGACAGGAAGGAAGTGCCCGAAGTAAACAGGAAGGAAGTGCCTGAAGTAGACCAGAAGAAAGTGCCTGAAGTAGACAAGAAGAAAGTGGTTGAAGAAAACAGGAAGGAAGTGCCCGAAGTAGACCAGAAGAAAGTGGTTGAAGAAAACAGGAAGGAAGTGCCTGAAGTAGACCAGAAAGAAGTGGTTGAAGTAGACAGGAGCAAGCAAACACTGGAGCCACTGAAAGGAGTTGAGGTAACTAAACCAAGAAGGCCAGCTGGTGGTCGACCTCCACCGCCTGGGAGACCAAAGGCTCCCCAGACTGCCAACTCCAGAGGAAGTTTGTCACAAGAAGAACATGTGAGCCCTTCAGAAAAGCCTCCTCCTCCCAATAGTGTTGATGAGACTACTGTAGAGGACCCCTCTCAGCAGACTGATCAGGAAGGATCCTCACAGAAGCCTGATCCAGAGGAAACATCCGAAGAACTTCATTCTAAAGAGGTGCCTTTGGACCAGTTGCAGGAGGTGAGTAGCATTGAGAAGGTCGAAGCATTTCTGTTATATTGTGTACTTTGTTTTTCTGGGTGTAGGAGTTACCGGAGGTGGAGACTGGTGATGTCATAACCACACCCACTGGATCTTCAACGCAGTCAGGTAAACCTTCCAAACCTCCTCCTCCTGCCCAGCGCCCACCCCCTCCCAGCAGGAAGCCAAAACCAACCAATCCTCCTCCACCTAAGAAACCAGGACCACCCCGTAAAGGTCCACCTCCTCAAAAGTATGAGTGCCATTTTGTATATGCTCTATGTATGGTGTGTGTGTGTACGTATGTGTGTGTGTGTGTGTGTGTGTGTGTGTGTGTGTGTGCGTGCTTGTGTGTGTGTGCTTGTGTGTGTGTGTGTGTGTGTGTGTGTGTGTGTGTGTGTGTGTGTGTGTGTGTGTGTGTGTATGTTGTATGTACGTATGTTGTGTGTGTGTGTGTGTGTGTGTGTTAGGTAGATTGCATTCATATTCAGCATGTACTTGTGCTGGCTACGGTATGCCAATGCCATCTTGCCATCTTCACTCTTTGCCCACCTGTAGACCTGTAAAACCGTCCTCAAATCGGGATCCCAATTGTGAGTTCTGTTGTCTAGTATCTGATTCCTCTTGTCCATGAATCCCTTCATGTTGTCTAGTATCTGCTTTCTGTTGTCTAGTATCTGCTTCATGTTGTCCAGGAATCTCTTCCTGTTGTCTAGTATCTGCTTCCTCTTGTCCAGGAATCCCTTCCTGTTGTCCAGGAATCCCTTCATGTTGTCTAGTATCTGCTTCTTGTTGTCTAGTATCTGCTTCCTGTTGTCCAAGAATCCCTTCCTGTTGTCCAGGAATCCCTTCATGTTGTCCAGGAATCCCTTCATGTTGTCTAGTATCTGCTTCTTGTTGTCTAGTATCTGCTTCCTGTTGTCCAAGAATCCCTTCCTGTTGTCCAGGAATCCCTTCATGTTGTCTAGTATCTGCTTCCTCTTGTCCAGGAATCCCTTCCTGTTGTCCAGGAATCCCTTCATGTTGTCTAGTATCTGCTTCTTGTTGTCTAGTATCTGCTTCCTCTTGTCCAGGAATCCCTTCATGTTGTCTAGTATCTGCTTCTTGTTGTCTAGTATCTGCTTCCTCTTGTCCAGGAATCCCTTCCTGTTGTCCAGGAATCCCTTCATGTTGTCTAGTATTTGCTTCTTGTTGTCTAGTATCTGCTTCTTGTTGTCTAGAATCTGCTTCTTGTTGTCTAGAATCTGGTTCGTATTGTTTAGTTTCTACTTCCTGTTGTCTAGTATCTGCTTCCTCTAGTCCAGGAATCCCTTCCTGTTGTCCAGGAATCCCTTCATGTTGTCTAGTATCTGCTTCATGTTGTCTAGTATCTGCTTCTTGTTGTCTAGAATCTGCTTCTTGTTGTCTAGAATCTGGTTCGTATTGTTTAGTTTCTACTTCCTGTTGTCTAGTATCTGCTTTCTGTTGTCCAGGAATCCCTTCCTGTTGTCTAGTATCTGCTTCCTGTTGTCCAGTAATCATTTCCTGTTGTCTGGTCTCCAATTATTGCTCCTTTGACAAACTTCCTCAATCTCCTATTTCATTAGCGCCCCCACCCCTCCCCCCTCGTCCTACTTTGGGTCATCCCTTCTACCACTATGTGGTGAGTTTTTTGTTTTTGTAATCTCACAATTCAGTGCATGTAAGAATATACTGTAACTATTCCATATGTGAATACTACACACAGATACGTATGTATGTACATACATACACTATCTTATGCTCACATGCAGTACGTATATACTTATTGTTGTTTTTGTTGTTGTTTACAGACAACAGAACCCAGAGGTGTTGCTAAATACAACTACACAGGGGAAACACCTGGAGAGCTGTCATTTGACGTGAGTTCATATCATCACTTGCACTAATTGACCACAGCAATTGCCATGCCAATTATGCAAGGCACAGGATTTGACTCGGTTATCTACATGCATACATACGTACGTACATACATACATACCGTGGGACATAAGTATGAAGACCAACCAAGTGACCAGTACAAGGTGGCGTTTAGAGACAGGTGGTCTTTATACAGAGGTTCTTTAGTCAATTCGAGTTGACTTAGTGGATAGTCCAACAATGGTCACTGAGGACAGGTGGTCTTTATACAGAGGTTCTTTAGTGTATTCGAGTTGACTTAGTGGATAGTCCAACAATGGTCACCGAGGACAGGTGGTCTTTATACAGAGGTTCTTTTGTGTATTTGAGTTGACATTGTGGGTAGTACATTAGTGTTCACCAGGGATGGGTGGTCTTTGTGTAGAGGTGGTCATACAGCAGGTTTCACTACCTAATGTACTATTTCATGATGCCTTCCCTTGTGTGATACACAGAACTGAGATCTTGTACGTTCATACCTTATGCTTGACATATTCTACAGTACGTCCAGCATACCATGAATGTACAGGAAGTGGAATGTGTGTCTGTTGCTAGTGTGTACAGGAAGTGGAATGTGTGTCTGTTGCTAGTGTGTACAGGAAGTGACATGTGTGTCTGTTGTAGTATGTACAGGAAGTGACACACATTTGCACATGTCTTTGTACACTGTGCAGGAAGGTGACGTGTTAGAGCTGATCTCCAGAGAAGGAATCCACTGGTTCCTGGCGAGGAACGTGATGGACCCGACCTACCTCCATGAAGGCCTCGTTAATGAAAGGCACCTTAGAATCATCAAGAAGCTACCTGAAGAGACTCAGCAGGTTGGAACTCTACTAATGCTGCTTGGTTATACAGAACATACACTGTAGGTACATGTACAGTACATACTCCTCTCTACCTTATACATTGAACAGTACACTGTGTATGTTATGTATTCTATGTACACATTTCTCTCAATCTACTGCACTAAACAGTCTACAGGTGAAGAGGGACCGTGTGCTGTAGCAATGTATGACTTCAAAGCCTGTAAGTGTACATGTATACCTGTGTGTGTTCGTGTGTGTGTGTGTGTGTGTGTGTGTGTGTGTGTGTGTGTGTGTGTGTGTGTGTGTGTGTGTGTGTGTACATGCTAGTATATGTTCGCGCGCGCGCGCGTGTGTGTGTGTGTGTGTGTGTGTGTGTACATGCTAGTGTGTGTTCGTGTGTGTGTGTGTGCATGCGTGTGTACGTACATGCGTGTGCAAGTATATACGTGTGTGCAGGCGTGTGTGCATGCATGCGTGTGTGAGTATATGCGTGTGTGCATGCGTATTGTTTGGGTCTTACTCAACTTAGTGAATTTTGGTGAACTGTCTCTCAAAAATGGTGATTTGGTCTATCTCGAGTCTCGAGTGGACAAAGAATGGTTGCGTGGACACACACCCTCTGGAAATTCAGGGATTTTCCCTGTCAGTATGGTTGAGATTGTGGTAAGTGAACATGAATGTGTGTATTGACTAGTGATGGTCATACAGTTGTATTTACATCCGTACTTATGTGCACCACATGTGTTTACAATAGATGTGTACAGAGTACTAAATTTGATAATTTTAAAATCTAAATTTAAATTCTTTCTCATTCATTCTCTTTTTCACTGGTCCACTCCCCCCTCACGGGTCAATTCTCACCCTCACTGGTCCACTCTTATCTTTACTGGTCCACTCTTATCTTCACTGGTCCGCTCTCACCCTCACTGATCCGCTCTCACCCTCACTGGTCCACTCACACCCTCACTGGTCCACTCTTATCTTTACTGGTCCACTCTCACCTTCACTGGTCCGCTCTCACCCTCACTGATCCGCTCTCACCCTCACTGGTTCACTCTCACCCTCACTGATCCACTCTCACCCTCACTGGTCCACTCTCACCCTCACTGGTCCACTCTCATCTTTACTGGTCCACTCTCACCCTCACTGGTCCACTCTCACCCTCACTGGTCCACTCTCACCCTCACTGGTCCACTCTCATCTTTACTGGTCCACTCTCACCCTCACTGGTCCACTCTCACCCTCACTGATCCACTCTCACCCACACTGATCCACTCCCACCCTCACTGGTCCACTCTCACCCTCACTGGTCCACTCTCACTTTCACTGGTCCACTCTCACCCTCACTGATCCACTCTCACTTTCACTGGTCCACTCTCACCCTCACTGATCCACTCTCACCCTCACTGGTCCACTCACCCTCACTGGTCCACTCTCACCCTCACTGATCCACTCTCATCTTTACTGGTCCACTCTTACCCTCACTGGTCCACTCTCACCCTCACTGGTCCACTCTCACCCTCACTGGTCCACTCTCACCCTCACTGATCCACTCTCATCTTTACTGGTCCACTCTCACCCTCACTGGTCCACTCTCACCCTCACTGGTCCACTCACCCTCACTGGTCCACTCTTATCTTTACTGGTCCACTCTTATCTTCACTGGTCCGCTCTCACCCTCACTGATCCGCTCTCACCCTCACTGGTCCACTCGCACCCTCACTGGTCCACTCTTAACTTTACTGGTCCACTCTCACCTTCACTGGTCCGCTCTCACCCTCACTGATCCGCTCTCACCCTCACTGGTCCACTCTCACCCTCACTGATCCACTCTCACCCTCACTGGTCCACTCTCACCCTCACTGGTCCACTCTCACCCTCACTGGTCCACTCTCATCTTTACTGGTCCACTCACCCTCACTGGTCCACTCTCACTCTCACTGGTCCACTCACACCCTCACTGGTCCACTCTCCCATTCACTCCCTATCGCTCTCCAGGAGGACCTACCAGAAGGTCCAATGGAATGTGAACTAGTGGCAACCCCCACCATCACCGGACCCTCATGTAGAGCTGAATTTGCCTTCAAACCCGAAGGACCTGGTGAACTAGGTATTCAACCTGGAGATGTCATTGAGCTCTTGGAGAGGGTTGATAGTGAATGGTTGAAGGGGAGATTAGACGGCGTGGAAGGGATTTTCCCTGCTGATTTTGTCACTATTCTTGAAGACCTTCCTCCAGTCCCAGAACCCCCCAAGCCTCAACCATCAAAAACGAGTGGGAATACAGTCACTGCAGTGTTTGATTTTGAAGGGATGGAGGGAGAATTGACATTCAAGGTAATATTGGTAATATAGATAATGTATGCAATGTGAATTCTGTGATGTGTGTGTGTGCGTGTGCATGTGTGTGTGTGTTTGTGTACGTAAGTGCAGTATGTATGTAATAGTTAAATCCTGCCTAGGTGTGTTGCACTTTATCTGCTGCAGCACACCTAGGCAGGATATAACTATCTTGTATCCTGGTGTGGTGAATGATGGACTATTTATACAGCAATTATGCGCATAGTTCAATACGACATTTTATATGCAATAGAAATGTGTTTACTAATTTCCTGCCTTGTTCTCACGCAATAGACCGGTTGCGCATTGACATCGTCCTTTCCGGTCATGAAGACCGGAAATGGTCGCGAAGGGTGTTCGTCGTAGGTTATATTTTGTCTTCGTGAAAGGAGATTTCGGAACTGTACATATTTATTTCTCGACAGATTGTAAATATACCACACCGCTGTGCTGTTCCAGGTTGTACATCCAACAGCAAGACTTCTCTACAGGTGTTTTTCTTTCCACAAGTTTCCATCTGATGCAGCTCTTCGTCGTAATCGGGCTAAAAACATACGTAGAGTTGAAAGTAAGGGAGTTTGGACTATTAACAGTTCCACACGTGTGTGTACTAAGTATTTTACTGCCGAATCGTACCACGTAAATTCGGTATCAGGTAGAAAAAGAATGCACAAGACCACGTGGACAAACAGAATCTTAGAATCCAAGTCCAAGTAGTTTTCAATTGTTTTCCCCAACGATTGCAACCCACTTCCAGCAAGAGGAAAGCACCTGCCAATGCCCGAGATGGAAACTTGTGAAAGGACGTGTGGAGAAGTCTTGCTGTTGGATGTACAGCCGGGAACATGCAGCACAGTGGTGTGGCATATTTACAATCAGTTGAGAAATGTATAGATTCTGAATAAGTTTGTACAGTTTGGAGAATCTCCTTTCACGCAGGCATAATATAAGATCAGAAGAAATAACAATCATATCTAAGCACATGTGGACTATTCTTTGACTCTACACGAGACAGCAAAATATATCCATCGTTTACACATACAACTTTGCATACACTTATTAAGACGTGCATCTATTACCACAGCTATACGGCGATCACGAGAGTATTTAACACCGGTATATCACATACCGCTGAACTAATTCAGCTTTTTTTTCCAGATCTACAAGCACTTCGATAGGCTAGCCATCATTTCAGCTGTTCAACGTTCAAATCGTCGGGAGATTTTCCACCCAGGCTAGAGCCAGGAATGTCCTTTTTCGACAATCGGTACGTGGTCCCCATAGTAAATCCTACCCATGACACCCTTCGCGACCATTTCCGTTCTTCATGACGTCAATGCGCAATCGGTCTATTAACTCTAACAATGAAACCTGTCTGGTAACCTGTGCTGTATCACTGACCTGTGCTACATGGCTTATGTACGCACAGATTTCTCTTTGATCCTCCCCTCAACCAGGATACAAGTGCTTATGTAGGTGTGTGAATATCCTTGCTCTTGTATGTAATGTACATGTATTCTTCCATATGTATACTTGTGGATTACAGAGGTTGTCCACATTCCACAAGGAACAGAATGGCAAATGTTTTGTTTTCATATGTACTATACTGTACATTGAGTAAACCTGAATTTTCGTTGTCGTACAGACAGGTGCAAAGATTGTCGTGACTGCTAAAGTGAACGAGGAATGGTTGGAAGGTTCGTGTGGTGCTAAGAAGGGCAGGTTCCCTTCTAGCTTTGTGGACCGTGTTCCCGACAACCTGCCAGCAGCTGCTAAGGAGGAGCCAAAGAAGCCAGAACCAAAACCTGAGCCAGCAAAGAAGGTTTGATATGTGTATTTTGTTTGCTTGGTATTCCTACTTAGTGCATAGCACACACAGGCCTGTATACACACATATGAACACACACAAACACACCCATACACACACACACACACACACACACACACACACACACACACACACACACACACACACACACACACACACACACACACACACACACACACACACACACACACACACACACACACACACACACACACATACACACACACACTTTGTAGCATTTATAGCAATCTCACCTCGTAGACTGGTAAATGCAAGGTACTATTCACGTTTGAGACAGACATAGATGGAGAGCTACCGCTGAAGGAAGGTGATGTTGTAGAGACTCTATCATGGATCAGTGATGAGTGGATGACTGGTAGAGTCGGAAACAAAGAGGGAATGTTCCCTGTGTCCTTTGTGGAGGTAGTTGTGCCACTGCCTCGTGCTGTGGCTGGTGAGTGGAACACTGTACGTAACACACACACACACACGCACACACACACACACACACACACACACACACACACACACACACACACACACACACGCACACACACATACACATACATGCATATATCATACGTACTAGGGGATCTGTGAAGATGAACAAATCTCACAACCCCAGAGGAAGTGTTGGTAAACTGTATATTGTATTTGGATAGTGAAACAAGTCATACCATTAATATAAACCAGCCTACATATAATCTGATCTTCTACACGCAAAGGTGCTGCCTTATTAACAGTTGCCACATCAACTCCCACACACGGTTTCAAACAATAAGTATATTAGAGCTGCCAGTCCATGACCTAATCACCAAAAATAAACTCTCCTCACCTTGACCCTTGACCTCATTGAGGATGATGTATTTTTCACAACTAACTGCTAGGTTTTCGGTGAGTGACAAACAGTTTACATCAGCAGTTATGATGGAACCATCAGTGTCTTCATCTATGACCCCAGCAGTCATCATAATTGTAACCAGCGCAGTGAGAGCTGCAATTTGATACCAAACACCACCATAATATTATATGTAGTATCATTTATAGTACACACATTGCTGCACACACTTTGCTGTACATTACGTAGTTATAATACATAGAATATATATGTAGTGTATAGATTGTACGTATGCATGCAAACTACAACATACATATGTATATACACACATACAGTGGGAGAGTGTTGTATAGACATACACACATATTATGTGCATCACACACACAACATGCACACACAAATACACACACAAACACACACACACGTACACACACACACACACACACACACACACACACACACACACACACACACACACTCAAACACACACTGGAAATGATCATTATGTTAGTTTGTAGTGTATATACATACTTGCTTTATATACGTACATACGTGCACATGAACACATGTACTAAGTGTGTATGTATGTATGTCTGTTGTACTGTACATAGTCCAACTAGTAAGTATCTCTAAGGGCACACCAAATCTGTACTTCTTATCAGAGGTACTTACTACTACTAGTAGTACTGGTTGACGTAATGTACATGAGCTAGGGACTGAGTGAAAATG
>OZ026549.1:1335132-1487632 GCA_964020155.1 Chondrilla cf. caribensis | reverse complement strand
TATAAAAATTACTTAAATGTTACTGAAGAACATAATATATAACAACTAGGATTCTAATTCTGTGTTGTTCTATGTAGATGGTAAATATCCAGCTTCAAATATGCAGCTCTTACCATTGAATGCAACCATAATTGTCTGCATTCGTATCTACTGGAATGAAACTTTTGGCTCCATGGTTATAACAGCAGCCATTGCTTTCAATGCCCATGTTACCTTGACAGCAATCCTCTGAGAAGCAGTGTGCATAAATACCTGCTTCACCTATATATTAAAAAGTAACAAATAATGTGCACCGGAGCCCATTAGAAAAAAATTAATGGTGACAATTCTTTTGTAGTTTTATGATTTTATGAATCCATTTTCTGTTTCTATCATTATTAAACTCCAAATCAGCTCAAAAACTTCATTTTGAGAGGATCTGAAGTGGCTCAACTAACACTTCAGTGCATTCTAAAGATAAAAACAAGTATTTTGAGTTAAGATAACTTGTGGGGCTGTGGACCCCCACACTCAAAATACTGCATGGATATTGAAATGAGAACATGTGTAATAAAGGCAATAAGCCTAATCGAACAGCTATTTGCACCATCATACAAGCACATGTACAGACTCACTCTGGTAGAACATGGCTCCAAGGACCAGCACAAGCAGTATCATTCCTTTTCCAAACATGTCAATCGCTTTTGTCAGGATTGTTATTCCAAGTAGTCAGGTATTCACCGTATACAGGTATACTTTCTTGAGAAGGTTCACAGAGAATCCAGGCAGTTATGAGCAACCTGTAGCAAGCAGCTCACTTTTATAGACTGTGGTGGCTCTTACCAATTCTTTCCGGTGTACGCAAGTACCTGGTACAAGTGTATGGCACAGGCTGTCATTTTGTTAATATCACAGCATGCACAATAATTACCTAATAGTAATCATCACTGGTCTTTTTAAACCAAAATGAAGATATCAGTATTTTTCCAATTCATAAAAAAATATTAAAGGATTAATAATTATTGTAAAATTAAATGGAATTTAAGGAAGTTAGATGAAGTTAACGCCGACTTTCGGAGTGGATGGCGTAACCGACCGCCGCCGCGGTTCACCTGGGAACATGGGTTTGGTAATAATACGTAGCTGACTTCCGATCGTGGGGAGCAGCTGTTCATCACGTTTGCAATTCCTTGCTGGCTTCGGGCTGCTTTCTGGAGCGTTTCTTCAGCTTTGTCAGGTTTTTTTTTTTTTTTTTTTTTTCTCCGCCTAATGGCGTGAAAGGGTGGTGCAGGCTCAATCCCCCAGGGCAAAGTTAAGTAGGATATTTGGTTATATAAGTAGATTGAGCATTAAATACGCCCAGGTTTCATGGTTTAGGGGTGGCACGGCAGTTGGGGGAGCGAGTCGGCTTAAGTCCAAGAAGGGGTTCTCGTCGAGATCCCTGGCGAGTGCTTGAGTAGGTTGCAACCTTACAGGGGGTAAAACTAGTTCCCATGTAAATAAGTAACGTAGGAAGTCAGGGTGTTAATATCTACTAAGCAAGCAGGAGGTGACAACAGTGCAGATCTGAGTTTCATAGCATTATGTATTATGTATACTTTGCAATAATTGCTGAACACCGAATGCAAGTTTTCATTGCATGGTGGATATTATTATGTAGATAATATATAGATTCATCTGTCAATGATAGGTACTTGAAACAGAAGATTGGTTGTATTTTCTGTAGCAATAATATCATGTCTCATTGAGGTGCGAAAATCGTGGGCATGTGAATAAAATGTGAGGCTCATCTTCAACATCTTTAATCATAATTTATGCGCAGTATCTTGGGGGGATATTATACTATTATAGTGTATGAAACTAGTCGTTACGAAAATATTAATCCTATATAGTCTCGGTATGATGGTATAAAGGGAAGCTTTAAAAGTGAAAAATGCTACTATTATACTGTATTGAAATCAGTTAGCATCTCTGAAGAATACATAATATTATGTAATCATGGATTATTTATTATCATTTAAAATTTCGACAGCATCTTATTCATGCATGAATTTACACGTGTTATGGTATATGGACGGCTACATAAAGATGTTACCTTCTTGTGGTGTGATACCATTTCAGACCACATTAGGCACTGGAACAATTTTCTCACTTCGAACCGTCCAAAAATTTTCAATGTATACGTATCCATTTTACCACAGACGAAGTACACCCCCTTCCCCAACTGGGTCTTACTGGGTACAGACCCTTACAACATAGATCCTACAACCAATTGCAATGGATTGGAATTCTTTAGTGTATAAATTCGCTACTGTTTTTACAATAATATATCTTGTGTAATGATTATCAATATAATGAGGTCATCATGCATATCCTGTTATGAGGCTCGATATACTCAGAAATTGATCAGGAAAGTGATAGTCGGTTCACATATAAATTCTATTTCACGAAGCCTAGGCTATAGATCTTAGATCTAGGTTGTAGGATCTATGCTCCCAATATCCATAGTTCCTTAATTTGAATAATGATTGCTGTCTCTCTCTCTTCAATACTAATAGTCACGTGACGACTACTCAAAATGGCAGAGCAGGTACGTGTGCATCTAATAGGATTATAGTTATTCGTTGTTCACTAACTCCCCGATAAATGCGATCGTAGTTTCGCTTATATCATTTATTGTATGTTTTGTACCGCGATATTTATTGCTATTACCTTATTTCGCACTAAGCGAAGTGTTCAGAGTGAACCGTTGACCTACGTTAAGCTTATCATGCTTATAGACTTCCTTGTTGTGGAAAATGGATAGTGATAGCAATACGCGAACTATTTCAACCTTCACCGAACGCCCAATTTTTAAATTAGTAGTTCTCGTATTTATAAAACGAGGACTTCGAATAGTTTTTGACCCTCAACCGGGTTAAAAAAACAGATAGAATTACAGTCGAATGGAAGATTTCATGTTGGCAATCATTGGTAGAGAGATGGATTGTTAGCTTTTTTGAAGTCTTGAATCTGATTCTCTTGTAGATTTTTGAATTTAATGTTGTGATGACATGTTCGGGATGTTCAGGTGCTGTTGAGCGTGTTCTGGGCAGAATGAAAGACAAAGGTAAATGTGAGCAATTACCCATGTGTGAGTGGGTATGTGAGGGTATATGGATTGCAATAGTCCAGAAGTATACACTTGAATTCTACTGACTGTGTGTGTGTGTGTGTGTGTGTGTGTGTGTGTGTGTGTGTGTGTGTGTGTGTGTGTGTGTGTGTGTGATAATATTATATGTAAAATAGTATACCCCATTCGATGCCAATACAACTATGTAATTTCCATTCTGCGATTTTGTATTGTTCTGTATATCAGGTATCAGGTTTATTTTATCATTTAACCTGGAGAACCGTTAAACATAAGCTATTCAAAGTGGCATACAATGCGTTTTTCTAGTGCCCTCCCCCCTGTGTGACAAATACCATATATGCTAAATCTATTAGTTGTTCTATTGCATGAACATTTATGTATACTACTCGTGTACAGGCGTGAGTAAGGTGGACATCAACATGGAGGCCCAGCGTGTGTATGTAACCTCCACCCTCTCCTCTGAGGAGATATTGGCCGCCCTCAAGAAGACAGGGAGAGAATGCAGTTATGTTGGGATCAAATCAGATTAACCCTTTAAACTCTCCACTTTTAGGTTGAATTTTTGACACCGAGTGCCCATATTCCATACTTAAAGGCTATTACTGTACATACTCCATACTACATACATTCTAGTTGGGGTTAATCGCAAATAACAGGTAGTCATTATTGCTTTTCTATTTTCCATGTACGTTTCTATATAGTTTAGTAGTTACAATTAGCTTTTTAGTGATAATATTAATTTTGATTATCTGTTGATCCTGGTTACTTGAATTACTAGCTACTACCTACAGCATGGGGAAATGCAATATTGAAGCATATACACCGCAAATTTCAACGTAGGTGTATTTGAGCACATAAATCCTTCCTAGTAGCTGAATAGTGACACAGAATAGACATAACAAAATCGGTTATAATTGTGTAATTACTACACTATACGTAGTGCATGTGGATTGTTGCAACAAACGCCATACTGGTATCATATATTTGTAGCTAAGAACTACCTTTTATAGCTATGCAATGAAAGCAATGGAGTCCGAAACGTGGTCACTATACACATACATATTCAGTAGTCTGGCGTAGCCGACCCTTGATCCGCCATTTTATTTTGTTGGGGCGGAGAAAGGGTCTGGGGACATTGCTATTCCGTAACGGTGAAATGTCGGACGTTGAACCCGACACTTTTACGGAATGACCTTTACATAATTATTTTATGATGGTATCTTCGAGTGGGTGATAGAGATGGCAATCACAGTCGGTGGTTCGCATTAGAAAAGACCATTTGCTGGAAAATCCATGAATGAAAGCGGAATACGCAGCATGGGGTTGACTTCTACCAAATGTGGCCAGGGTGTTGAGCTCCATATTCCACTTTCTAACGTGATCAGCGATATAATCATGGGTGTATGTATCGGAGCCAATGGCAGATCCAAGGTAAGGGCGACCCTCACTAGTTACTTGGATTCCACTATCCTTGAAGATTTCTGACGCTTTGGCTGAAAGGCTTTCATCAGTGACTAACCAGGTCTTCTGGGGATTTGGTAGGTATCCAAACTTAGGTCCTTCATTAATCAGCTTTGACCACCATTCATAAAGTGCATCCAATGTTCCAGTCGCAGCAGCATCATCAACGTACCATAGTTGTTTGGTGTCCTGATGGTTTATCCTATCAATGAGCGGTCTCAATCCAATGGCATATATGCATGTGGACAAAGGGTCGCCTTGTACGGTACCTTCTTGAGACATAACGGTCTTGCCCTGTATGTGTAAACTGGTATCCTGCCTGTAGGTATTGATAACAATATTGGCTAAGGAGGGGCACAGCCGAGAGATGTTGACCAAGGTATTATTCCTGTTCAAGTTATTAAATGCGTTGGTGGCATTGACAAGCAGTGTGGCTTCACTTTCAGAGGACATAATACTCATTGCATGTACAGCCGCTTCACACCCTCCATCATAGCCAACTCCGAGTTGTAAGGGACCGACAGCTTTTCGTACATCTTCTCGTGTGATTCTTAGGGCAGCCTTACATACAATTCTTCTTAAAACTTCTCCAACCCCAATGGGACGAACTCCTGGAGATTTGTTCAGGGCAATGAGGCGGCAAGCTGTAAGGGCGGAGATACCATCTGGATTGATGATTGAGGAACATAAACGGACAGAGAGTTTGGCAATGGCGTCGCAAAGTGAGTCTGAGGCTGATTGAAATGAGGTGCATAGATGTTTCCATTGTTTGGCATCTAGGCCTGATGGACCAGCAGAGCCTTGGGTGCGTAAAACGATATTGCGGATGAAATCTCCTGTAATTTCTTCAAAGATCACGGAGTGGAAATTAATTGTGCTATCATTTGTGATTGCAGAAGGTATTAGAGGCTTCTTTTCTGGATGTTTCTGGCACAGGACATCAAAAACGGTCTCATTGTCACCAATGGAATCGGAAACATTCATGGGCATGCCCTTGTCCTGAGTGGATGTCATTCGTAGGGCTGATTTGACATTACCTTCATGCATCATTTGAGCGAAGCGCCTGGCGCTGTCAATGTTCTGTGTTGTAGTAGAACGAGTAGATGATGATTGTTGGATGGCTCGACCTTCACGGATGAGTTCGTTAAGGTTGCCCTCTTCCCAAAGGGCTAACCTGCGTTTGAGACATTGTGAGTGATGTCTCATTTTGGATTTAAGGAAGGGCTTTTGCAGGAGCAATGAAGGCATGATCATAAGGGCCTTGAGGGCTACGGACTCCATACTGGAGCCTTCTGAATAGGCGGATATTAGTTTGGTCATTTCATTGATGAACTTTTTCCCAAGTGCTCCAGGTGAACGCTAAAAAAACGCTTTTTCCAATGAATGATTTCATCATATGCACAATTAACCACGTCGCAGAACGATGTGCCATCTAGATTGCCCCAACAAAAATCAGGTGAGGGCATTGGTTGGAATGTAGGTAGACTGAAATCGTTGGATGGGGTGTTGTCTTGGTTGTTCACGGTTGTAGTTGTCGAAGTATTGATCTCGGTGTTAGTTGTCGAGGTATTGATAGCGGTGTTAGTTGTCGAAGTATTGATCTCGGTGTTAGTTGTCGAAATATTCCAGACTACATATTCATGCAGTATACGCGGCTATATAACGTACAGTACGTTACAGCTGTTTCTATAGAAACGAACTGATAAAATGGCTGCTGGGTGCAATGGCAATCCGGTGAATTACCAAGAAATGGAAATAAGGGAGAAGATTTACAAAAGTTTGAAAGGGAATGGCCTACCTGAGTGGCTCAAGGTACGTATTACTATCTTTATTCTCGATTACTCCAGACGCGCATGATTGTAATATATTCATTGCCGATGACACCGCTAAGCGTTAACCCGGTAACTTGAATATTCGGAGCGATATGGATCAGTAGAGGCGCGATTTAGTGTTGGGTATGCACTTATATCCTTTTTCTACTCTACAGACACAGTTTAGGAGTAAACTGGCAAAGGAGCTCCAGGAGAATGGAACCAGAGAGTCACCCTCTCTTGTCCTCCGCAGATCAACCTTGCCTTGTGTTGTAGCCAATGGTCTAATCCTTGACCACTTGCATGCTTACAAGTTTGACTTCTCCCATTCCTTGTTCATGTCAGAGTCTGGAACTAAGGTAGGTGTGTGTGTGTGTGTGTGTGTGTGTGTGTGTGTGTGTGTGTGTGTGTGTGTGTGTGTGTGTGTGTGTGTGTGTGTGTGTGTGTGTGTGCCTTTATGAAAATATATTCATACTACAAACTACAGGAAGTGTTACCCAAAGACCTGCTAGATTATCTTCACATTCCAGTGGATTCTCCTCTCTACAAGAAACTGGTGAGCAAACCTGCTTGTGCTTGGTTATGCACTGGCTTAAAGCGCTGCACTTACTATGTACTTACATACTGTACAGTGTACATTCATAGGTACAATTCAATGCACATTTGTACATACGTAGGTAGGTACAATTTAACACACATTTGCACATACAGTACGTATGTACAAATGTGTACGTATGTACTGTAGGTTTTGTAAGTGTACGTATACAGTGGAACCTCTCTATAAAGGAAACTTTGGGACCTTAATTTTAGTCCTTATTATGGAGGTGTCCTCAATTCAGAGGTTAATTTATACACTACAGTATTACACTGGGACACAGAACAGTGTCCTTAATACAGAGGTTTCTGCAATTCAGAGGTTTGCAATAGAGAGGTTCCACTGTACATACAAACTACATACGTAGCACAATCTAGAGGAAAACTTTTGAATGTACATGTGCAGTGTATTGAGTACGTACGTATGCACAGTGTACGTAATTACGTATGATAATTATTATTCATTCTACATACGTACGTATGTAAATGTTCTCATCACTGTTCCCGACAGGTGGAGAAAAAACATGGCATTCTTACTAGTCTCCTGAAGGAGCTCTCCCGTCACTTCACTCTGCCAACCACCACAAGCTCCACTGGAGTGCAGACTGAAGCAGACTATGCCACTTCCCTACCCATTGGTACGTATCCACTTATGTATGTACGTATGTGTGCATGTGTGTATGTAAATACATAATACACAATGATGCCTACCTACGTACGTATTATGCATCTTATTACATTCGTCCATACATGTATGTACATACGTATGGACATGCGTGAATATTGTGTGCTTATACGTACATTCCCTACATGTATGCATGAAAACTAGCTCATTTGTGATCAGTTTGTGCTATGGTGTATTAACATGTTTGTATACATACATACATACGTACATGCATGTGTATTGGATTGTACAAGTAATTTATTATTAAGTGTATCCTACCATGTACTGTTCCTCACTTGTATGTATTTGCATACACATGTACATACGTATGTACAGTAAGTTCGCACATCTACATGTACATATATACGTATGTATGTACTTAACTGTATACGTACGTAATTGCAGTATTTGCTATGTATACGTACGTACATACATACGTACGTACGTACATACGTATACCTGTCTAATCTGCATACGTATGTATGTACGTACATGTGTACACCAATGTGCACACAAGTTCAGTATATTTCCTGTGTTCACCCATCCAGCTCAGAAGTTGACTCACATTGAAATGGAGTTCTCATCTCGTCATTCCAATGATGTAGCGAGTGTCGACGAGAGACTGGCCTTCTACCAGAGCCAGTGTGACCAAAGGGCCAAGCAGCAGATCAAACTGGAGGTAAGGATCGTCATTATACCCTTGTACGTACGTACGTATGTGTGTATACATCTCTATAGTGAAGTATGTACGTACGTACGTACATACGTAGTATACGTATGTGCATATGTACAAACATACAGTATGCAGAAAACAGTTTCCGTACTTTTAAAAAGTATGTATGAACAAAATACAATTGTAGTATGATTGTATGTAGTACATTCAAGTATGAAAGTTTTTTTTTTTACCATGAACGTATGTACGTATGTTTGTTTACAAATGTACATACGTACGTATATCTGTAGCTACGTACGTAAGTGCATACGTATGCGTATATGTACATACGTATGTTTGTATATAAATAATGTATTAATTTTTAGTGACTACGTATACGTACATGTACGGTGAACCTGGTAAATACGTAATTACCTGGTGAATACAGGAATCAGAATTATTCTTAAACTATTTTTATGAAAGTTATCAGATGATTCAAGTCTTGCTTTGGTTGATCTTAGTCTTCAAGACAGTGGGGGAGTTGTACATCCCATAGGGTATGTGGGTATGTACGTATGTTAGTAGTTGAGTGGTAGGGTTCCACAGTTGATATGTAATAATAATTTTTAATGTTGAATATTAGATTTTCCATTGTCTTATATTTATGATAGCAAACACAGTATGTCTGCCTAAGTACATACATGTGTAAATGTACTGATATCGGCAGGTAATTAAAGGAAAAATGTGGTTCATAAAACCTCTACAGGACACTTGCAATCAAGCATCACCCTTTCCACTAACTAATCAGACCAATTTCCTGTCACCAACAACCCTACCTCCAACAAACAATGGAGTAATAACAAAATTGTCATCCCACGACACAAGCTGGTTATATGCCTTCCAAGCGGGATGTGCAGTTAATCACCTCAGGCTCACGCTCTCAGTGATTAATTGGACGTGTCACTGTATTAGCTGGCTACACCAGAACCAGAAACCGAAGCCCGGTTTAACATGTACAATAATGTAACGTGTACCTCCATTTCACCCATGAATTATTGATGACACAGTTATGTCACTTCTAAATGAGATGTGCATCTCATTTAGAAGTGACATAACTAATACGTATGTACATACTTACACACATGCATACATTAATTTTGTGTCTTTGTTGTAAGGTTCAAAGGATAAGAGAAGTTGAGTTAGTTCAAGTCAAGTTAGCAGAACAAGAGAGGTACCAGAAGCAACTGACACAGATACAAGATCAGGTATTGTCACAATGTATATCCATAGTATGAATACGGTCAGGACTCTTTAATATGGCTTTCATAAACCTGCATCCTTGATATCCAGCCAATTCATGGGTGAAATGGAGGTACACGTTACATTATTGTACATGTTAAACCGGGCTTCGGTTTCTGGTTCTGGTGTAGCCAGTTTGTGCACTTCAATGTACATGTGTACATACAATAGGTAGCTGTAATGCCGTGAACATTAGGATAACTCCTACATACTGAAGTTCGCAGAAATGTACGTATTAGTGCCCAATGCTTGTTGCACTTCTATGTATGTACGTATGAATCCCAATTGGAGGGAGAATCCTCGGCATGGTTTGTACAAATCTGAGATGTTCACCACTCCTAGATATTTTAACCATTTCTATATGTATCTATCTATCTACATATACGTACGTACAGTGGCGGCCAAAAGTTACGGGACGACTTCAATATGGCGGGCGTCAGCTATTTTCAGCATACTTGCAATTTCGTACCTTCATACACAGATACGTATACAGTATATGTACATACGTACACCTGTTGATACCTATGTACCTACCTACCTATTTACCTACATAGTTCCACACAAATGGCACTCCAGATAACTCTGATTGTGTAATAATTACATACGTACGTACATATGTACGTACATGCATTTGTATATGTACATACATACATGCCTACTGTGTGTACATACTGTATGTACTGTACTTATGCAGCTTCATACCGAATACAGACAGAAATTGGATGGTCTTAATAAACTGGAACGCTCACTTCATGATAAAATGAGGCAAAGAGAAGAGGTACGTACATATGTACGTATGTATTATCTGTACACTTGCCTATTATTGTGGTGTTCTGAGTCATTTGGCCCCAGGAGAGGCCATGGGGACCAGCAACAGGCTTTCTATTTCTGGTCACCACAAGATCTAGTGCTATTCCAAGGGGAAGGGGGAAATGTACATTCTGGTCACCTCAAAGTGTAGCACCCTAGAAGGGTTCTATTTTCAGGTACATATTTGGACACTTGGGAAGGCCATGGTGATAAGAAACAGATTATTATTCTGTAGCTCCTCAAAAGTGTCTAAGTACGTACTTACGTACAAACGTTGTGTACAGTCAATCAGGGTACCAGTCCACTGTGGTCACCATCCAGGATTCCACCGTACTGTACCTCACTTTTCCATGCAATATTCAGTGGATACATACGTATCAGCTCTTGATGCACTACACATTTGGGGTCTCTGAACTATCTACATACATACACATACAAAATACAGATACGTATGTACGTGCATGTGTATGTACGTATGTATTGTATATGAATGTATGTACGTACGTACGTACACCTATCATTTCTTTTTCTGCACTAGTGTATGTATGTACATGTTTGTTATTTTCCTGAAGGAACTAGAGAACTCGGTCCACCTCCAGCGTCAGGTGCTGTTGAAGGAACTTGATGTAGTGAAGATGAGGGAGAGCGAGCTGAGGCGTCAAAGTGACCTCTGTAGGCAATCAGTAAAGTGTGAAGAAGAACGGGTGAAGGCTCTGCTGGAGGAGGTGGAAAGGAGAGAGGCTGGGATCTCTGAGGTCAAGCAAGACTGCAGTAAACAAGTTGATGCTATGAAAATGGAGTGAGTGTGGGTAGCCGTTGACAAATATATGTACGTACGTACTACAAATCATAAAAATATGTTCAAAATTGAGAAGTCCAACATTGTGTCCATGCTAGTATGTAGATCGAGTCTTTCACTTGGTTGAAATGAACTTATAAAAATACATAAGTACATTCTGTATGTGTATGTACGTACATTGGTAAAATTAATATGTTTGTACTGTACTTACATAGGTAGGTTGTATGTGTACATACGTATTATAAAAATACGTACATACGTACGTATGTACGTGTGCACATTCTTCTTCATTCTCAATTCAGACTCCAACTGGAAGCTGAGAGAAGGGAGAGAGTGAATGATAGTACCATTAGAAGGATGCAGATCACAATAGATGGTACGTACATGCATGCATACATACGTACATCATCCATTGTATGTGTACGTATTTACGTACATTTGTATGTTTATCTGTACACATGCAAACATACTTTGATTTGGGGATTTTGTGAGATACTTACGTATGTGGATAGACATTTTCATCAGTGATGTAGCTAAAGCGTGGTAGAGTGGTGCAGCGCCATGCTTTCCTTTCATTTATCAGCTTATTTTCTCTGCGTGAATTCTTCAAACAAGTAATTCGAGTTAAAAAAAACTAGCGGGGCTGCTGCCCCCGTACTTGAATTACTTGAGCTTCTTTCTGAGGTTCAGAAGAACCTCCGCTGAAATTCATACGTTCGGCGAAGCTTCAGCGCAGAAATTCTACCCCAATTTCTAATTCTGTGCGTTCAAAATCGGCCATCTTTCTTCACGCAATATAAATTATTATATAAATTTATTGTTGTGGTTACACGTAGAAACATGTATTATATATATTATATCGCAATCAGGGCACGTGTGTCTTTGTATATGCCACAGAGTAAAAGTTTTGCTTGCGTACTCCTTTATACAATTTTTGTTTCTTTTATTATGGAAATTAGAACATCACTTGAAATTAAATACCCATCAGTATGCTGCATAAATTCCTCAAATACATTGTAATAGCAATGTGATTGGCCAGCCATTTTATATTTGTTCTGTTCATATCGACTCGACAAGGACAATACAATATGAGCATGTCCCACTCTGATACCCCCATAGTTCTAGATATCTGCACCACCCTTTATTAAATTTCTGGCTACATCACTGTTTATTGTTTTGTGTTATGGTTGTATCCTCAATAGAACTACATGAGGCTGTGAAGAAACTGGAAAATGACAAGCTGCAGTTGAAATCGGAATTAGGGCATTCAAAATCGGAATGTGACCATCTGAGAACCTCCCTACACTCTGCCACATCGGAGCAGGTTGAGCTGCAGAAGCAGAAGGACCTTCTCCAGCAGCAAGTGAACTCATCGGAGGTCCAGAGCAGGAGCCACCACGTCAGACAGCTGGAGAGGGAGGTGGAATCGTTACAGAGGAAACTGGAAGGCGTTATTGATGATGCAGATCACAGGGAGATTGGTGAGTGTATTGAGTCTAAAGGTCAACAAGTGAACAATCAGGGCACATGCTGCTTCTGTATATCACCTTTACAAAAAAGTTTTGATCCTTTATTTTTCCAGGAGGTGATATAATGTCTATGTACATACGTACGTACATTTACGTACGTTCACATACGTACGTACGTAAGTACGTACATACGTTTATACATACATGTGTATGTAAATGCAAGTAGAAACTGTGTTGAATATTGATTTGTGCATGTATGTACGTATGTATGTACGTACTTACAGTAAGTGCATAAGTGCATATAATATTGATTCATGCAATCACATATGTATATATGTTCCTCCAGAAATGAAGGCAACTATTGATGAACTGACAAAGAGAACCACTGAGAAAGAAGCTGAAATGGTACATCAAGTAGTACACTGTAGTATGTATGCTTACGTACATACTAGGCACATATGTACATAATATGTACGTACCTATGTACATACACGCATATCTGCATATCTACAGTATATGGTGCAAACAGTAATGTACGTACATACACTCTTATGTATATGTTTTAAATTCATGTATTTCTATGAAAACACCTGTACTTATGTACAAGTTACAACTGTGTGTTTTTCCAAGAATGTACTTACATATGTACATACTGTGATAAAGTACGTACGTATCTGTGTATGGTTCACACGCAATTAGTTAGCAATAAAATTCTACAGTCCAACTTACAATTCCACTGCGATCCACAACGATTACATTACAATGTAATAATAATTGTGTTACAATACAATTACCATACGTTGAGGTTTCCTTGACGGATACTGTACGTGCATATGTACATATCACGTCCTTACTTGCATGCATATGTAATTGTCACAGTAAGTTAAGCTGTAGTAGGAATTTGCAGACAGTCTGTAGGTGGATACCTACATACACACATGTACAGTACTTGTCAATATACTGCTCGTATATACATGTATGTATTTGCATATTTGTACTCTTCAGGTGAAGCTACAAGATGAAGTCCACAAGGAAGTTGCAAGAAGAAGAGGAGATGTCAAAAAGCTGCAGACAGAGAAAGACCACTACCAGAAAGCTGTGGCCCTGTTGAAGGATCGCATTGACAGCCTTCACCTCCTGGTGTCAGAGAAGGACATCCTACTGACAGACGCAACTGCAGAGGCAGAGGATTTGAGGGGACAAGTGGCAGTGTTGGAGAAAGCAGTTAGTGGATACCTGAAGAGGGGTAGCAGCCGGTCCTCACCTGTTCCACTCCCCTCTGCCTTCAGAGGTAGGCAGGAGAGTAGGGACCCACTGAAATCCAAGAAGATACTCCGGTTTGCTGACCCTGTGATTTCCCACCCACCACTGAAGGAAGCCACAAGTAGATTTGAGAAGCCCCTCACAACTAGTTCACAGTGGTCCAGTGTTACCGAGGATCATTTTGCTGAAACGCAGGCAATCTACGAACGTCTCCGTCAGGTTTCTAAGGTACTGACATATGTATGTAGTAGTTATACCCCGCTTTTGGTGTGTACTGTGCAAATGTACCTAGTGTTAGGAATATGTATGTACATGCTTATGTGTGTATGTGTTCATACTCGAATACATACATATGTACCTCACGTGTTATGCATAGTACATATGTACGTACATGCACACATACGTACGTACATACATACAACTTTGTGCATTCTCAAATATGTTACTTATGGAACATGTGTGTACATACGTATACGTATATGTATGTATGGGTGTATGTACGTACATGTATCCAATACAGGTACAACTATAGTATGCATTCTTTCTGGTTTTTGTTAGGAATTGGAGCAGTCGTATTCTCGCATGACTGATTCTGACATCACTCAAAGTGAAGGCTCCCTTCTCTCATCAGCTAGTCCACTGGCTACTGACAGTGACTACATGCTGGATGCCTCCTCTCAACACCCCACCATCATCACACCACAAACACTGCTTGAGAGATCTCATCCAGCTGGAGTGTTGTCTTCACATCTACCAGAAATCAGCCCTCATTCAGTGACTGTTACGTCATACCAGCCTAATATTGCAACATCTTTGTTTGGAATCGCATCATCACATCCAGTATCTTATCCCTTTCATTACTCCTCGTTACCACCATCCACTCTACCACCATCCACACTACCACCAAACTTATTACCACCATCCTCACTACCACCATCCTCACTACCACCATCCTCACTACCACCATCCTCACTACCATCATCCTCCCAACCACCATCCTCCCTACCACCATCCTCACTACCACCATCCTCCCTACCACCATCCTCACTACCACCATCCTCACTACCACCATCCTCGCTACCACCATCCTCACTACCACCATCCTCACTACCACCATCCTCGCTACCACCAGTGCAGAGTGGTTCACAGTTTAGTGCTCAAAACACATCTACTCACAGTGCTCAAATGAGCCATCTATCAGATGTATCCTCCGGGGTCCTTACTTCTCATGGCATGGTGATTTCACAGCCAACGACATACCAAGCTCCTCAATCCTTTGGTACACTCTCTCGACCAATTGTCCAGTCTAATGGATCCATCTTCTCAACCACGCTACACCCAGTTGGAGTACCCATACCACACCCAGTTGGAGCGCCCACACTACACCCAGTTGGAATGCCCACACCACACCCAGTTGGAATGCCCACACCACACCCAGTTGGAGTACCCACATCACACCCAGTTGGAGCGCCCACACCACACCCAGTTGGAACGCCCACACCACACCCAATTGGAATGCCCACACCACACCCAGTTGGAACGCCCACACCACAACCAGTTAGAACGCCCACACCACAACCAGTTGGAACGCCCACACCACAACCAGTTGGAACATCTCTTCCTCTCATGTCAGTTCACATGACAACTACAGCTGTAGCCAACACAGTAACTGAACAGTTGCAGGTGACTACATCAGATTCCACATCATCGTCACCCTCCACCACACCATCCTCACCCTCCACCACTTCACCCTCACCCTCACCCACTTCAGTATCGACTGTTGACATAGTCCCACCACCACTTGCACCAAGCGATTGTATCGAGGAGCCGCCACCTGCAGGATCCCCTGAGATTGATGTCGTTCAACCGAACGGCCACCTCTCTGATGTGCTGGAGAAGCCCGTTGAACATCAAAGCCATGCACTCCCTCAACACCACACATCCCAGGCCACCACGTCAACATTGCCACCCCGAGATGTGGTGACCTTTGAGGGGAGGAATATTTCCCTTGACAGTCTCTGGCAGGGAGAGGATCAGTCACCCACTGCGCCACTCACACAACACACAAGTAACAAAATGGCCACTATCAGTGAAACCGTGAGTGATGATGAATGGGAGCAACAGAGGAAGGAGAAGCTGAAGGAAAGAGAAAAGAGACGAAGAGAAGAGCAAGAAATGCTTCTCAAACAGTGTCAAGTTGATGACAGACCAGTCTCAGAGAATAATGGACACGCTAATGGATCCCTGGATGGGGTGAGTTCAGGTGTTGAACAGGAGGGTACATTTGACGAGGAGTCCGCTACCAAGGGGGGGACTACCAAGGAGGCCACTACCAAAGAGGCTGTTACTGTCACACCAGATGAGGACCATTTGGACCCTGTGTTGAAGAAGTACATGGAGATTGTAATGAAGGAGAAGGCAGCCAAGCAAGAACAGCACCAGCCGTCCAAACAGAATGGAAAAGTAGATGAGTTTGGTATCCCCCTACCTTCCAATGACTCTTGCAGGTACGTACTAGCATACTTGAGGGGTGTGTACAGTACATGTGTACTAGTGATGGGCGATATCCAAAATTGAAACACACCATTATCACCAACAAAGTCTCACGATTATCGCGATATATTCATTCATGTAAGCTTTGGGATCAAGTGCAGTCCCTGGACCAACCATTAATCAATGCATAAGTAACATTAACCGTAACCCCTACCCCCTCCCCCCCTACCCCTGACCCTACCCTACTCCCTACCCCTGACCCTACCTAGCTGACCCTACCTGTTAGGGCTAGGGATATTCATACGTATAATATTATTATATTTATAGCTGGTCTAGGCACTGCACTTGATCCATGCTTTGAAATTTATTCTGATACACATACAATGAGCTCAAAATTAATGTATGCCCATCTGCTTCTAGCCCAAAATAGGTCCAAACAATACTTTTAGAATTCAGCTTCTTCACTAAACGAGTTTCGCCCGCCATAGTGTTTACATGTGCTAATTGTATTCACGTGCGTGGTTAATTGTGACATCACGGTTATCTTAACAGTGCTAAGATATACCGGTATACCCTCTGCAAGGATTATCGTACAGTTTGGGAAACGGAGACGATACAATGATCGTATATATGCAAGCCTACCGTGATATTATCGTGAAACCGGTATACCGCCCAACACTAATGTCTACCTACTGTCATGTCCATATACGTACGTACGTATGTACCCCGATACGTGGTCGTTTTCAATCAACTACAAAAGTGCTGACATGAGTACATTCACAATGTACTGGGGTACATTTGTGATGTACCCCAGTTTTAATCTAACAAGCTTCGGATAGTTACTGAGCAAACGAGGAAACTTGCCAAGCCCACGAGCCTTGGAATATCTACTGAACGAACGAACGAAAGAGGAAACTTGCTGAAACAGTGAGCCTCGGAGTATAAAATTTACCAAAGGAACGACAATTGCTGTAGCATTATTGGGCCTTCTTACTGCTCTTTGTTGAAAAACTTCAATCGATACCAGCCCACGTTAATGAATGTGCCTGCGGGGTATAACTACTACATGTACACACATGTACTACGATCACACCTCACACTCAACTCTGCTTGTATTCATTAGTGGAATGTACATGTACATACAGTAGAGACCAACAAACAAACAAACAGGAACAAACACCTTTAAGACAAATGTCTCCTTAATACAAACCAATTCAAGAGCTTTGGTTCACTGTAGTAGTGTACCTATGGTAAGCAAATCCTGATAAGAACATCCGATAACAAGAACTGATTTTGTGGGTCCCTTGTAGTTTGTCTCACCAGCTTTCTACTGTACATACATGGTTACTTATGTCCAGTTGATTACTTGTACACGAGTACTGTGTGTGTCATGCTAAGGTCTGCACTGTACCTGAATGGTACACACGTACATATTACTTCAATTACATGCACACTCACAGCACACCCCATCACACACAAGCAGTGTGTTCACTATCTTAACTCTGTGCACCTGTTAGTACTCACTGTTGGTCTTCCCCTGTGCAGCTTTGGTGAAGGATCTGTGGATTCACCATTTGAAGATTGGTGAATGAGCTCATTGACAAGATGAAATCCTTGGTTTATTCATGCTATTAGATAGTATTAGATAGTATTATTTCCCACTAACTGTATATTATCTCTCATCTAGCTTTGTATGTACGTATATTATAATATCAGTCATGTATAATATTATTATCTATTATTGTTGAGATTCCTCCATTTTTTAATATTATAATAATATGTACTAATACTAATCATACATAATATAATAATTATGATATATTATATATTATGCATAACTTGTTGCGTTTATATATTATCGATATTATTACTTATAATATTTTATCTGTATGGTTTAGTTATTCTATAACTCATTCGCTTATTATAATTGCAAAATTAAATAATATAATTGCATTACAGATAATAGGATAATAGGAATATAATACAACAAACAGCCATGACATGCAATGTTCAGAGAACAACAAAACTATTACTACTCAACAGTTAATTATTATTATTATAATAATTACAGTTTTTATGGATGACAACTTTGATTTGACAAACTGTTTCTTCTCCTTTGATACACCAAACAAGGTCACTTGTTTCAGCACCTTGTTTCTTCCCAATCCAGTTGAAATAGCATCACATATACCAGTGTTGTGCTGAACATTGTAAGCGACCTTCACTACTTTCATCTCTGCAGCATACTTCTCCATCTCCTTCTGAATCAACTCATCTTCACTAAACACTCTCTCCCTATCCTATCAATAACAATGAACAAGACCACAATAATAAACAACTGACCTCAAAGGTCAGACACTCTATATCTACAGTACATAGTGCTGGAAGGACAGGATGAGAATGAAGATGTGGATGTTTACAACATTCAGTGACAATTCCTCTTCCTGGACCACTACAAAGTGATCTTGTTTGTCCAGTACACACTAAAGTACTCTCGTAACCTGACAAAGTTACTGAACGAGTGAATGGTGTCCTGATATAATATGTGGTCACATGATTGTCACATGTACACAGTACAAATAACTGATGTACTTTGAGACAAAGATGTAACTACAGGTGTACTGTGTACATAACTACTTGGAATTAGAGGTACTTGTGGATCAATGAGAATTGATGGACAATATGCATTCTTACACCCACTGCCCACAATTATGGGGTCATCAGCTTCAACGGTGAACAAATTCATGCGAATGTATGATGTATTATAGACAGCTGTGAGGATTGTGTTTTTGGCCATCTACTGCGAATATAACCACACTTAAGCCTTTGTTGAAGCATAGACACTCTAAACTACGTAGTTTAGAGTGTCTATGGTTTAGAGTGTCTATGATACAATGAAGCTTACCAGATCAAATCTTCAATGCTTGGACTTCGGCCGGGTCGAAAGAGGGATCTACGTCTTAGCCATTGCGTTACCTTTCAACTGACAACGAGAGGATTCCTTAGGATGTAGAGTCTATGATCCTATGGAGGACTGGAAGACGTCGCTTTTTCTACCATCAATCTACGCACAGGATAACAACGGAGGTAGCGAACGAATGTAAGCTAGGTGTGTGTGTCCAGGTAAATATACACTCCTGTTAGTCTATGAGAAACAGGAATTCCCTCTTCAATAATCGTCTCGCTATCAACCATTTGACTACATGGTCCAGGGACAGGGAGGAAACTGGATCGTCTGATATGCTCAATGTTTGTCGAGAACGAGTGGACACCCTTCTACTATCTTCTCGAAGACCTGTGACTTGAAGGACTAGAGGACATCATATACGAGTGAGTTCTCAGCAAACCGTACAGCGGCTGGTGCACACGTGATCTAATGAGTGTTCGTATTCATACGCTGATAACATGTAGGAATGTTGGTCCCCTGAGTAGATATTATTGTACATATTATGTGTGTAGGTCATGTATGTACATACATATGTATGTGCCCAGTACACATACATGCATACATATGACAGAGTACTACTTGATCCACCATTTCAGCTTCTTTCTCACTAGCTCTCTTTGTTACCACGTTCAAGTTTGACGGGATACATATTTGTTATGCCCGCTATTGTTGGCTACATGGGAACATGCTTAGTGTTAGGAAGCAATGTAGGGAGGGCAAAGTGATATCTCTTCCTAACACTGAGTGTACTCCCATGTACCCAACAAAAGTACAGTATAACTAATACATGTACACGTGTGTTTGTACATACTGTACTGTAACCTACTGTACTTGTGTGCTGTAAATGTGAGTAGAATCTATGATGAATGTTGATTCATGCAATTGCGTATGTACATACGTTCCTCCAGAAATGAAGGCAGCTATTGATGAACTGACAAAGACAGCCACTGAGAAAGAATCTGGAATGGTATGTCAAGTAGTACACTGTCATATGTACGTACAGTATACATCTGTATGTACGTACTAGGCTCACACATACGTAAAGTGTATGTACATACTGTGTGTAGTATTATCTGCATACATATTGTATTCACATGTACATGTGGACCCTGTGCTGTAGAAATACATGGAGATTGTAATGAAGGAGAAGGCAGCCAAGCAAGAACAGCACCAGGCGTCCAAACAGAATGGAAGAGTAGATGAGTTTAGTATCCCCCTACCTTCCAATGACTCTTACAGGTACGTACTAGCATACATGAGGGGTGTGTACAGTACATGTGTACCCACTATCATGTCCATAAATGTACACACATGTACTACGATCACACCTCACACTCAACTCTGCTTGTATTCATTAGCGGAATGTACATGTACATACAGTAGAGACCAACAAGCAAACAAACAGGAACAAACACCTTAAGACAAATGTCTTCTCAATGCAAACCGATTGAAGAGCTTTGGTTTACTGTAGTAGTGTACCTATGGTAAGCAAATCCTGATAAGAACATCCGATAACAAGAACTGATTTTGTGGGTCCCTTGTAGTTTGTCTCAACAGTTTTCTACTGTACATACATGGGTATTTATGTCCAGTTGATTACTTGTACACGAGTACTGTGTGTGTCATGCTGAGGTCTGCACTGTACCTGAATGATACATACGTACGTACATCAATTACATGCACACTCACAGCACACCCCATCACACACAAGCAGTGTGTTCACTATCTTAACTCTGTGCACCTGTTAGTACTCACTGTTGGTCTTCCCCTGTGCAGCTTTGGTGAAGGATCTGTGGATTCACCATTTGAAGATTGGTGAATGAGCTCATTGACAAGATGAAATCCTTGGTTTATTCATGCTATTAGATAGTATTATTTCCAACTAACTGTATATTATCTCTCATCTTGCTTTGTATGTATGCATATCATGATATCTGTCATGCATAATAGTATTATCTATTATTGTTGAGATTTCTTCATATTTTAAAAATATTATGCATGTGTATATTATAATACTATAATCGTATAGCAATAATGTTATATAATTGGTTTAGTTATATATTATACGTTATAACTCATTCAGCATTAATTATAATATTATTATAATTATCAAATTGCCTAACAGATAATAGGATAATACAACAAACAGCCATGACATGCTCAGAAAATACTACTTAACAGTTACAGTTTTTATGGACAACAACTTTGATTTGACAAACTCTTTCTTCTCCTTTGGTACACCAGACAAGGTCACTTGTTTCACCACCTTGTTTATTCCCAATCCAGTGGAAATAGCATCACATATGCCAGTGTACAAAACATGGAAAGTGACCTTCTCTACTTTCATCTCCGCAGCATACATCTCCATCTCCTTCAACTCATCTTCACTAAACACTCTCTTCAAACTCTGTCAATAACAATGAACAAGACCACAATAATAAACAACTGACCTCAAAGGTCAGACACTCTACATCTACAGTACATAGTGCTGGAAGGACAGGATGAGAATGAAGATGTGGATGTTTACAACATTCAGTGACAATTCCTCTTCCTGGACCACTACAAAGTGATCTTGTTTGTCCAGTACACACTATAGTACTCTCGTAACCTGACAAAGTTACTGAATGAGTGAATGGTGTCCTGATATAATATGTAGTCACATGATTGTCACATGTACACAGTACAATTACCTGATGTATTTTGAGACAAAGATGTAACTACAGGTGCACTGTGTACATAACTACTTGGAATCAGAGGTACTCATGGATCAATGAAATTTGATAGACAATGTAATACATTTTTACGCCCATTGCCCACAATAATGGGGTCATTGGGTTCAATGGTAAATGAGTTCATGTGAATGTATGGTGTTGTATATATAGGCAGCTTTGAGGGAAATCATGTTTTTGTGACCCTATTATCATGGGCGGTGGGTATAAATTTGCATATCGCCTATATTTGGCAATGAACAAAGAACTGTTAATTCATAAAGATACTGAAGTGGAGCCTCCATAGCAATGACCTAATGGTAAACACATCCTCATCTCAACACAACACAAATCACACATGTACGTACGTACATCAGCTGTTCAATCACACATTGGAGTCAACATACCAAAGGTGTAAGGATCACAAGCTCTTCTAGTGGTACTTGTCTAGTAGCAAGTGATTTCATCACAGGTAGAGGTGGAATATCCATCATCATAACTCTCCTCAACTTTGTGTTTGCAACACAGGTGGTGGCCAGTGTTTTTGCTACATCATCCTCACCAACTACTGGTCCTGCACATTAAGAAAGTGAGCATGTTATAAATTTAGGATGAAAAAATAACACTGTTGTCATGGTAAGTAGAAATAACCTTCAATTAACTCACCGTACACTGCAAGGTCTTCAATTGTAGTATTACCTGCTACACGATGTAGCACTGGTACCATGAAGTAGGATTCACCCACTAGGTCCAGTTTCCTCAAAGTGGTATTCTTTGTCACTGAATGAATCAGCTCTGACTTACTCTGCTCATTGTCAATGTCCTGTTAGATGGAGAGGATTCAGAAATTAAAGGGTTAAGTCCTTTGCTATTCAACAGATCATATTTTACTCACAGTTTCAAGACCAAACACATTAAGATCATACATGTGAAGTGTTAAATCCACAATGGTAGTGCTATCAAAAATGGCTGACAATGTAGACAGAGTTGTCTCTCCCACTCCAAGGTTCAACCTCTCCATTGATGTCACACTGATTAGACCACTGGCATCTAAATGTAAATAATGATAAAAGCACTTCACTGACAAACATTATACACACAAAATTGTACACAAATTCTACAAATAGCATGTCATGTACATCAATACATAATACGTCAACTACAAGTACACATGAACAGTGTATGCTGAATAAGGCATGTTATGTAGCACACACTGCAAAACACACTAGTACACATGTGGAATAGTGCATTGGACATTGAATAAGATAAACATACAAATAATTCACTAACAGGATGTCTCACCTGCTGAGGACAAGTGATGTACCCTGAGATATAAATACTGTAAATGAACATTTGCTTGTAAGATAGGAAAGACATGAGGCAAAGATGATGAATGAAGCTGGGCGAAGCAATACAGTTCTCTCAAATGAGTGCATTTACTCAAACAGTGAGCAATAGCAAGAGTATCATGAGGAGTGAGATGGAGATCAAAATAAAGTGATTGGTTGAGGTGTTGTACAATGTTTTGTGTCAAATCTGAGTTTTGGGACTCGTAAAGAGAGTGAAAAAGATACAAAAGGTGAGGATTGCTATTGTTACACCCTGATGGGAGAGACAAAGAATGTGAAGAAAATAGACTACGAAGAGAATCAAGAAAGGAAGGATCGTAATCGGGTTGGCACAGAAATCTGGAGACCTTGGGTGAGGATAGACCTGTTAGACCAGCATAGAAACGAATCACCATGGCGAATTTAGGGTTGGAAATGTTCCGTTTCAAAAACTTCAGTTGCTTCTTTGTTGAAAGCTGAGAGATGTGATAAGCGGTGAAGAATTCTTGATTGGTCGTGTGGGAAAAGTTGAAACTACATCTGGCTGCGAACCCAACTGAGCTGGAGTGTTGGTGGAGGAGTCCTTTGAAGAGAAATTCCTCGATGTACTCTTTTGATTGGAGGGTGGGGAAAGCTCTTCGGATATCGGCTTCATCAAACACAAAGGTGGGCGGAGTTGCCATCATGCCTTCATAGGCCAATGAACTAAGAGATTCCAACAATCTCTTCACGTCATCTGATAAACTATTGAGGAGTGGGTCCACTCTACAGGGGATGCCACTCTTCTTAGATTCCCTTGTGATCACATTACAAATAAATTGGCTGTAGCAGAGGGTCATTGTGGGAGGAAATTTACGACCTGCATAAATGGAACAGAAGATAAAGAGATTCATTGGAATGTAGGCCCCTCCCATGAGGTCCGGACGGGAACGCAGCTCATCCAGCATCTTCTGTCCTTCCTCAGGTTTGGCTCGGAAGAATTCACAGACATAGCTTTGGATGGATTCTTCATCAAATCCATGAATCTCGTAGAACACTGTACTGTGTTCTTGAAGGAATGGGAGGCTTCCGGGACGACTGGTGACAATCACATTGGCTTGAGGAAGGCTTCGACCTTGAATGATTTCCTGGAAGATGCTACTGTTTCGAGTGGAGAGGAGTTCTCTGACTTCATCGGCTCCATCGAAGATGAAGAGAACATCTTTTCCTGATGTATCGATCAGAGATTGGCTCAACTCAGAGAGGTCCAGTTTCTTGTCTCCTGAGGTATAGTATGACAGCAGCTCCTCCAGGTCCTTGGCACTAGACACAGTCTTCTCCCTCAGAGGAAAATAGAGCACTAAGGTGTAGTCACTCTCCACTTCCTTCCTGGCTAGTGCTCGGCTGATATGCTTCAGAAGGGTTGTCTTCCCGATACCTGCATGACCGTAGATGACCCTCAGACTATCACTTCCTTTGCGAAGAAGCTCTGAGGCATCTATGTAGCGATCGACCTCCTTGCCTACTGTTCCACAGTCTCTGTACTTTTGGAGGAAAACAAGACGACTATTTGCCGTTTCTGGTTCCTTTGGTACATCTGGCTGGCCTGGGAGTACTGCTAGTCGAACGTACTCCATTTTTCTCCCTCCTTCTCCTACCTTGAACCTTTCATATTGGTTGTAGGCATGGCCCTTCAGTTTCTGGACCAGTGGGTCTGCAAGTTGATCCTAGGGGGCATATGTATGTATTATGAATGAGTTGAAATGATCATGTTAAAATTTACATTATATCATAATGCTGCCATATACAGTATACTTGTACCCCAGTACGAGGTGAGATCAAAGGCACTGCTGTGTGTCTATATCCTGTAGACACACAGCTGGGGTCTATCATGATTACAGTGTCACAAAGGAGCACTGAGGACAGCTGTGCAAAGATCTACGTATGTACACAAGTGTACTAATGATTGGAGCTGAAGAGGTCATGAATTGAGGGATTAAAGATGTCAGTGTTAGCCCCTACAGAGTAGTAGGATCCCTTACATACAGGCTACCTCCTACAACCAGGACAACTGCTTGTGTGAGAAAATCACATACCACTCACATACGAGTGGGAGACTATAGGACATCAATCACAGATATACGTACACAGTACACACATACCTAGTATGTGGTATACACAGTTGGTATAGGAATAGGAATACAGTGTGATGGAGACCCCAAGCCTACAACTGTCACAACAGACCCCAGGGGGAGTTTACTTAACATGACCACCTACGTATACAAACAATGAACTCCTAACATACGTACACCAGTTCACCCTCATAAGGGAATCATGGATCCCTTAGTATACCATCCATGTTGGAATCAAGTATAAAGGAGTACTGTACTGCTTGAAACTATGGACAATGAGGTCAGATACTAACTTACTTTCTGTGTACTTCCCTGTGGTCTGTCAACAGGACCTGGTATATCATGAGTGCTGGAGGATTCTAATGATACAGGGAAAATGAGAAAGTTGATCTACATACATATACTGTCATGTGAAATGTTACACATAAATCAGCATAATATTATGTAATTTCAATGACATGTGGATAATATCTTGGATAGCTACTGTCATGTGAAAAGTCAAATCTCATTAGCAGGAACGCAGCATACAGAACTGGGTATTGCAATAGATAACATATCATGATTATTATGGCAACACTGTTGCACAGGCATGCATGCACACAACACACACACACACACACACACACACACACACACACACACACACACACACACACATACAGATACACTATAAATGCCTTAAATACATTCAGGTACCCAATAGAGCAACCTCCATCCAAACAGTCGTATACCAGGTTCAATTTCTACCACACATGTCAAGTCAATAACACACCTCTGGGACTGGTCAGGCTCCAGGTGTCATTAGTGATAATCAATTCCTCCAAGTCTTCGGCCACATTGGATCCCAAACGATCCTTGATGACACCAAGGAGGAACTTCCATGTAGCGGGATAGCCGGACCCACACTGCCCGTCCCTCCAGTACTTCAGAGCCAGCAATCCTCTCAATGCTTCCTGCGGTTGCTCAACATAGTACTTCATCATATCAGCACTCAGACCCAAGGAAATGGCATATTCGTACCAAAGAGGACAATTCTTCAATATTCCTTGTAGACCAATATCAGAAGGAGTCATGTCTGTAGGGCATATAATTAATAAGATAAATAGCAAACAATTATAATCAAAACAATTAATGATCTTCATAATTGTGTATGATGTACAGGTAATTAGAATTTCACAAATGACTTTCAATATACGCAAAGGTATAGGACCTAATGACAAATTGGTACATAAGCATAAACACAAAATAATGCACACTGAGATAGGAATGTGTACATTAACAACTGATTTCTAGTTAATTATAAGAATGTGAAATATGTGATCCTGTAGATAGTGAGGATGTAGACACACTACTATACATGTAGCTAGACATGTAGGAATTCATCAGTTAAAAATATAGCCTCCCATGCACACATGAGAACGATGTACAATATGATGGATGTAGTCCTGTAGATAGCAAGGAATACATGTGTCCATGTCATTGTACAGGTTCTGAGAACAACACTCCTTCAAGTTCACTTCAGTACATCTCACATGAATGACACCAAGCAGTCAGTGTATTGATCGGTCACAAGTGACCGGACAAGACGTGAACGAGTGAAATAAGGATTGTTGATGATCATCTATAACAATAGGTTACAGCTTAGCTAAGTGAATAGCTATCAGTAGTGATAGTATGCGTGTGTAGATTTGATGAACGGGAGAGTACTTCAACTGGGTATGTCTAATTATTAAGTATAGTCCACAGTTTGACCCCTGAAGTTATGATGTCTAAGAATGGAAGGAAAGATCGCGTCCCTGGGTAGCTACCGTCGGACAGCCGTCGATCGCGACCATGCAGTAGGTAAGAAGTAGCTACAGAAGTAGCAGTAAACACAACCATGACGTTGGACTTACTTTCGATACCTTTCAACTGACAACGCGAGGATTCCATATCCTCTGGAGGACTAGAAGATGTCACTTTTTCTGCCATCGATGTACGTACAGGATAACAACGGAGGTGGTGAATTAACGATCGGCCCGGATGTCGGTCAGGTGGGTGTGTCCAGGAAATATAGGTCCTACAGTCTGTTAGTCTACGAAAAACAGGATTTCCCCCTTCACTTATCGTACATTGTCAACGACGTGGCTACATGGTCCAGGGACAGAGAGGAAACTCGATGGTCTGATTCACTCAATCTCTGTCGAGAACGAGCAATCACCCTTGTAATGTCTTCTCGAAGACGTTTGATTTGAAGAACTAGAGGACATCATATACGAGTGAGGCTCATACTTAGTGGATGCATAGATAATACAAACCGCACCGGGATTGGCAACTATCAAATTTCATTGAACCCAAGCTCGTCGCATACCGAACTTTCATGACGTCATCGACCGTTCCGAATTTCTATTATAGAAGCGTGAAGTTTATAATGGCGTCTTCCATCGTTAGTTTTAGGAGGCCTCGTAAGCGGTTGTCCGTAATCTAACGTATGTATGCTGACGTTATTATGATATTCGGACATGTCCTTAAGATATCCGTCCACAAACCGAAGATTTCCAACATAGTTTACGGAGGAGTTCGTGTGCAGAAAGCGAGTTGTAAAAGAGCACCTGATCGACGATTTTAGCTGATCTTCGGTACAAGCGTCCACAGTAAGCGTATATTATGGTGTAAAAAGTTGGATACTTCCATTTAAACATCTCGATGGCTTAACTGAGAGCTCCCTACTCTTGTATCTGTGTGCAAAGTGTTTTGACGGCGATTCTACACTTAAACTAACGTTACTCCGGCGCGATCTACAAATTTTATATCGACTTCAATAGTGTTATTCGATGGAGAATAGGGGGTTCCTGACTTTTACGCACCGCGGTGCGTATTAGTAACCTTACTTATACGACTACTTACTAATACGCACCGCGATGGGTTAGAGCTAATGCTTTAACCTAACCCTAACCCTAAAACCTAACCAAAACCCTAACCCTAACCCTAAACTCTACTCCTAAAACCTAACTAAAACCCTAACCCAAACCCTAAACCCTAATCCTCACCCATCGCGGTGCGTATTAGTAAGTAGTCGTATAAGTAAGGTTACTAATACGCACCGCGGTGCGTAAAAGTCAGGAACCCCGAGAATAGTACTTTACACTTTAAAAGAAAAGAAACTAAGCGAAGTAGAGGTTTGAGACGACGAACAAGAATAAAATAACATTTTTCACGCCCACGCATTTTGCGACGAGCTTGGGTTTCTATACAACCGCAATTATTACTAGTTGTGAACAAAGTTCAGAACCTCGCAAATAGATCTTGCATATCAAGATCTATGATATGACGTAGTTCAGTGACATCATCTAAAAATGTCTTCCAAAATGGACGTCATGATGGCCGACCATTTGGTGTCCCGAACGACGGATTGGCGAACCCTGCTCTTCGGCGATGGAAATCGAAAAATCGTTGTGCAAAAAAGTTGAAAATTGTTATTTGAATTGTCTTAAGGTACTTGGTAGTGATGCAGTCCGAAATTTGTCGACGGGAGGAATCGAAAAGTAAGTGCTCTTTTAACGGATCGTGTGTGAACCACAGGCAACCTTTGTCCAAGTTTGCCATTTCAACATATGCTGCGACGGTGCCCCATTACCGTCGGTGGGACGACTTAGTGCTGATCGATTCGTTCGACGAACGATTTGCGTTCAAAGAAACCAAAAAGTGACCTAAATTGAACAATATTGGCGGCCACCGCAATTAAGAGCGTGGGCGGCTCGATCGGACTCCCCTAACGAACGGAAACAATTACCTCGCTAACGCTCGGTAATTAGTAACCGCACGTGATAACTTATACTAGGCGTACACTACGTGCAGAACCTCGCTGTTACCATAGTAGATTGGTCCCATTAAAAAAAAAAAGGTTGGACGCGATCGAAATAAGAATATCGCAACGCAAACTCTCCAGGGTAATGACGTCAATTACAAATGTCTGCCAAAATGGACGTCATCATGGCTGACCAATTCGAAGGCCCGAAAGACGATCCGTTGAACCCTACTCTGAAGTTTGATAAAATCAAAATTCCCTCTTCAGAATCTTTAGAAATATATAGCGTCTATAGTTTAAGACTCTTCGTCGCCATCTGTCGTGGAGAATGACGTTTTAAGGGAGTGAAACGGTAAGTGAATTCAATCACGCTTCGTACGACCATGATTTAGTTAATACAAATATCTCTTGGCTCACTACGTAGCACAGTCGTGCCCCCTTTTGTAAAAATGTACGAATGGTTGCGTTCGTCTAAAACCACTTTGCAACTTTCGACGAAAGAAAATGCAACTGGGCCCTAATGTCATAATTTCTAGACCCGAAAGTCATTAAGTGCGTTGGCGACCTCGATCGGACTCCCCAATGTGACGGAAACAATTAACCTCGCTTCCGCTCGGTGACTAGTTGTGAACAAAGTTCAGAACCTCGCAAATAGATCTTGCATATCAAGATCTATGATATGACGTAGTTCAGTGACATCATCTAAAAATGTCTTCCAAAATGGACGTCATGATGGCCGACCATTTGGTGTCCCGAACGACGGATTGGCGAACCCTGCTCTTCGGCGACGGAAATCGAAAAATCGTTGTGCAAAAAAGTTGACAATTGTTATTCGAATTGTTTTAAGGTACTTGGTAGTGATGCAGTCCGAAATTTGTCGACGGGAGCAATCGAAAAGTAAGTGCTCTTTTAACGGATCGTGTGTGAACCACAGGCAACCTTTGTCTAAGTTTGCCATTTCAACATATGCTGCGACCGTGCCCCATTACCGTCGGTGGGACGACTTAGTGCTGATCGATTCGTTCGACGAATGATTTGCGTTCAAAGAAACCAAAAAGTGACCTAAATTGAACAATATTGGCGGCCACCGCAATTATGTGCGTGGGCAACCTCGATCGGACTCCCCAAACGAACGGAAACAATTACCTCGCTAACGCTCGGTAATAAATTGCAATGTTTCCAATCCCGGTGCGGTTTGTATTATCTATGGTGGATGTGTATCATTTTGAGGGAATCCGAACAAGGATGGTGTCTTGACAACGTACTTTAGTGCAATGGACACTGTCGAACTGAGTACTTGGATAATACATACGTAGATACAATACCAATCACATATACTATAGGTACACGTGTGTGTGTGTTTGCATGTGTACATATTGGTGCTACTAAGTCCACCCTCATGAATAAGATGTTAGCTTTAAGTGTTCCATTTTCATTTCTGTAGTGTAGGGTCCGCTATCACTTCTGGTCTGTTGTAGTACTTGATGTAGATGGACCATATAAGGAACTTTCTGTTCCTCTGTGTGTGTAATCAGGTTAGTTATTTGAGTGTCTTGGCATGAACATGTTTTGATGGTTCTCAAGTACTAACATATGTACTATATCGTGTGTGTACATACCTGCATGTAGTGTGGTCCATTTACCCTTGAACCCAACCAGCAGTTCCTAACTGTCTTGATGAGGTGAGGGACATCGGACATGAAATATAAATATCGTTTGTCCTGAGCATAAATATTCTTTGTTCGGTACACTACTCCATATCAAGAGTTCTGTTCATCAGCATGTATGTGGGAGAACTGTCTGTTAGGTGATGCCCGTCACACCTCAGACATATTACCTGTCAGCAAATGTACATATGTGAGATATTTTACCAGCAGTCAAGTCACATGTGTTCTTTGCTTCACCTTAAATCCACCTCCTCCTAAGGCACTAATGACAGCCCACACAATGGGGTAGAGTGTATGACTGGTTATGCCTTGAGTTGGGTAGGGGGCAACTATAAACTCTTCATTACTGGAAACCCAGTGTATCATGAATGTTAAAATATGTGCGGCAACAGAAGGTTGATTATCCGTTGTGATGGTGGCCATTTTTGTATGTCGGCACCCACATCTCCCAGATTGGTGAATCCAATGAATTCCCCTATTTATAACAGTTACAACATACATATAAAGTGATGAATGTTGTATGCATACATAAATACGTGCACAGGTACGTATGTCTGTGTTTTCCACCTGAGTGGGAGTTGTGTACAATATTTCCTTTTATCTTGATCTCATCAAAGGAGATTACTACAGAACACTCCCAGTCCTCAGTGTCATTAGTTAGATTCCATTTTTGGTTGCCTCCAACACCACTTGTTGCTGTAGACCTCCATGTATGTAGTGTTATTTAGTTGAATGAATGAACAGATAAATAATACTACTATTGTTCTATGCATGCAGTACCTGGTTGGTCTTGATATAGTTTGTATGATCCCTAAGGTTGGTGTTGGTGGCAGATGTATGTCACTGCACAGTATTTCATAGGCTGCAGTGGAGTGGTACTTTAGGTGTACACACAGTCTTATCATATCAATGGATGCCATCTTATCCCTTGTGGGCCTTTCATTTCTGAAGCCATTTTCTGTTGATTCCAGAAATTCTTTTTGTATTGTCCATGGTAGATTGTTGATATTGCTATCAAACTCTCCAATGACCTCTGTGAGATCCTTGTGTATATCTGGATCTTGTACCACACTAACACTATCACTAGCAATTTTATCAAACAAAGTTCATTGGAAGTCAGTAGGTTTATATTTTGGGAAATATAAACCTACTGACTAAATAATAATACATAGTATATAAATAATCAATAGTATAAATGTACTTTAAATGTGAGTAGAATCTGTGATGAATATTGATTCATGCAATTACATATGTACATACGTTCCTCCAGAAATGAAGGCAACTATTGATGAACTGACAAAGAGAGCCACTGAGAAAGAAGCTGGAATGGTACGTCAAGTAGTATACTGTTATATGTATGTACAGTACATCTGTATGTACGTATTATGCTCACACATACGTACAGTGTATGTACATGCTGTGTGTAGTATTATCTGCATACATATTATATTCACATGTACATGTGGACCCTGTGCTGTAGAAGTACATGGAGATTGTAATGAAGGAGGAGGCAGCCAAGCAAGAACAGCACCAGCCGTCCAAACAGAATGGAAAAGTAGATGAGTTTGGTATCCCCCTACCTTCCAATGACTCTTACAGGTACGTACTAGCATACATGAGGGGTGTGTACAGTACACGTGTACCCACTATCATGTCCATATATGTACACACATGTACTACGATCACACCTCACACTCAACTCTGCTTGTATTCATTAACGGAATGCACATGTACATACAGTAGAGACCAACCAACAAACAAACAGGAACAAACACCTTTAAGACAAATGTCTCCTCAATACAAATCAATTCAAGAGCTTTGGTTTACTGTAGTAGTGTACCTATGGTAAGCAAATCCTGATAAGAACCTCCGATAACAAGAACTGATTTTGTGGGTCCCTTGTAGTTTGTCTCAGCAGTTTTCTACTGTACATACATGGTTACTTATGTCCAGTTGATTACTTGTACACGCATACTGTGTGTGTCATGCTAAGGTCTGCACTGTACCTGAATGGTACATACGTATGTACGTCAATTACATGCACACTCACAGCACACCCCATCACACACAAGCAGTGTGTTCACTATCTTAACTCTGTGCACCTGTTAGTACTCACTGTTGGTCTTCCCCTGTGCAGCTTTAGTGAAGGATCTGTGGATTCACCATTTGAAGATTGGTGAATGAGCTCATTGACAAGATGAAATCGTCAGTATGTACGTATATCCATAGACACTCTAAACTACGTATATATCATATCTGTTGTGCATAATATATTATTATTATTATTTATTATATTATATTGTTGAGATTCCTTAAATTCATTTTTTATAATAGTAATAAGTTAATACTAATCATATATATATTATGATAATATATACATACTATATATATATATATATATATATTAATAATAATATAATTATTATTATTATTATATTATATATATAGTAATACTATACTTGGTATAAGAATAATATTATATCATGATGGTTTAGTTCATTCAACTCATTCATTATAATTACATATAAAAAAAACAAGTAATTCGAGTTTAAAAACTCGTGGGGCTGCCGCCCCCGCACTCAAATTACTTGGCGTCTGTGTTAGGTTTAGAAGAACCTTCGCTGAAGTTATTACGTTCGGCGGAGCTTCAGCGCACGAATTCTAGCCCAATTTCAAATTGTCAGCGTTCGAAATTGGCCATCTTTATTTCGCACAATATAAATTCTAATATAAATTCATTGTTGCGGTTACGCGTAGGAACACATATTATATATATATATACCGGTATATCTATCGGACGAGCGTTACATACCGGAAGTCGAAATGAAAACAATATTATACTAATTAATTAATATCAAAATAATAATTGCATTACAGATAATAGGATAAAAAGAAATATAATAACAAACAATTGCAGCATAACATGCAATGTTCAGAGGTCAACAAAACCCATAATAACAGTTACAGTTTTATGGATGATAACTTTGATTTGAAAAACTATTTCTTCCAACCAAATAGTCCCACATGTTTCAGCACGTTGTTTCTTGAGAATCCAAAGGAAATAGCCTCATAATAGATAAGGGGCCAAGCATCGATCTTCACTACTTTCATCTCTGCAGCATACTTCACCATCTCCATCAACTCATCTTCACTAAACTTTCTCTTCCAAAACTATCAATAACAATGAACAAGACCACAATAATAAACAACTGACCTCAAAGGTCAGACACTCTACATCTACAGTACATAGTGCTGGAAGGACAGGATGAGAATGAAGATGTGGATGTTTACAACATTCAGTGACAATTCCTCTTCCTGGAACACTACAAAGTGATCTTGTTTGTCCAGTACACACTAAAGTACTCTCGTAACCTGACAAAGTTACTGAATGAGTGAATGGTGTCCTGATATAATATGTACCGTATATCTTCTAAAATTTCGTCCTTCTAAGGTTTCGTCGTCCTGATTTATGTGGTGGAACCGCTTCTATAATTCGACGTTTCTCTGTTTTTCTAAGGTTTCGTCATAACTTCTAAGGTTTCGTCATAACTTCTAAGGTTTCGTCATCTCTGTTGGGAATGATGAAATTTAACATGGCCATTAGCCACAGGGTCCTATTGTTGAGTATAGCGGACCGATCGTGCTCGTTTCCTGCTTCGTGTTCACAGCTGAACACTTCTCCAATACAACGGGATTCCGCAATTCTTTGTATATGTGGTGACCACAAACAGAAGACACGATGGTGAATTCAAAGGCCGACGCCAGTTCAAAAGTAGCTACATAGAAACAGTTAAATCATAATCGCAGTTCTTTTCTTCTATAGGTTCGTCGAGTCTTCTAAGGTTTCGTCACTTTGTTTAGAAGGTAGTAAAACTCTTCTAACCCAACCAAATGGCGAAATCTTTGGGTTTCGTCGGGTGACGAAATTTTAGAAGATATACGGTAGTCACATGATTGTCACATGTGCACAGTACAAATACCTTATGTACTTTGAGACAAAGATGTAACTACAGGTGCACTGTGTACATAAACTACTTGGAACTAGAGATATTCAGAATCAATGAAATTTGATAGACAAAATACTTTTTCATGCCCAGTGTCCGCAATAGTGAGGTCATCACCTTCGACAGTGAATGAATTCATGTGAGTGTATATATGGTGTATTCGAGGCAGCTGTGAGGATCGTGTTTTTGTCCATCTATTGCAAATATAACCAAACTTAAGCCTTTCTTGAAGGAACACCACTTGCCAACAACAGGAAATAAGGTCTTTCAACTAGTAGGACCTTATTTCCTGTCATTGGCAAGTGGTGTTCTTGAAGAAAGCCTTGCATTTGGCAATAATTGCAGAAGGCGAAAATTACAAAGTTTGACAATCCAATCACATACAGCTGTCTATACTACAACATACATTCACATGAACTCATTCACTGCTGACCCTGGTGATCCTATTATTGGGGGTGGTGGGCGTGAAATTGCATATCGTCTATTTGGCAATGAACAAACAACTGTTAATTCATTAAGATACTGAAGTGGAGCCTCCACAGCAATGACGTATACGTAGCAATGACCTAATGGTAAACACATCCTCATCTCAACACAATACAAATCACACACGTACATCAGCTGTTCAATCACACATTGGAGTCAACGTACGTGATCAACTATGTTGATGCTGAACTCTTCTAGCGGTACTTGTCTTGTAGAAAGGGATTTCATCACAGGTATAGGTGAAATATGCCACATTTCAACTCTCCTCAACTTTGTGTTTGCACCACAGGTGATGGCCAGCGCCTCTGCTGCATCATCATTATCATCATTGAAATGAATACCTGCACATTAATGAAGTGAACATGTTATCAATTTAGGATGAAAAAAAAAACAATAACACTGTTGTCATGGTAAGTTGAAATAACCTTCAATTAACTCACCCCCCACTTTAAGGTCTTCAATTGTAGTATTACCTGCTACACCATGTAGCACTGGTACCATGAAGTAGGGTTTACGACCTAGGTTCAGTTTCCTCAAAGTGGTATTCTCTGCCACTGAATGAATCAGCTCTGACTTACTCTGCTCATTGTCAATGTCCTGTTCGATGAAGAGGATTTAGAAATTAAAGGGTTAAGTCCTTTGCTATTCAACAGATCATATTTTACTCACAGTTTTAAGATCATCCACTTTGAGTGTTAAATCCACAATGGTAGTGCTAGCAAAAATGGCTGACAATGCAGACAGTGTTATCACTCGCACTTCAAGGTTCAACTCCTCCACTGATGTCACACTGATTAGACCACTGGCATCTAAATGTAAATAATGATAAAAACACTTCACTGACAAACATTATACACACAAAGTCGTACACAAATTCTACAAATAGCACTTCATGTTCATCAATATATGCATAATAAGTCAACTACAAGTACACGTCGACTGTGCATGCTTAATGAGGCACATTACACTGCACACACTGCAAAACACATCAGTACACATGTGGCACAGTGCACCGGAAATTGAATGAAACATACAAATAATTTATAATTCACTAACAGGATGTCTCACCTGCTGAGGACAAGTGATGTACATCGAGACATAAATACTGCAAATGAATATTTGCTTGTAAGATAGAAATGACATGAGGCAAAGATGATGGATTGAGATCGCAAAGGGAGGGGAATGGAGTAAGGCGGTCACAGAATTGCAGTTCTCTTAAGTGAGTACATTTACTCAAACAGTGAGCAATAGCAAGAGTATCATGAGGAGTGAGATAGATATTAAAATAAAGTGATTGGTTGAGTTGTTGTACAATGTTTTGTGTCAAATCTGAGTTTTGAGACTCGTAAAGAGAGTGAAAAAGATACAAAAGGTGAGGATCATCATTGCTACACTTTGATGGGAGAGACGAAGAATGTGGAGAAAAGACTGATAACACTAGACTGATAACAGGAGGAACCAGACTACGAAGAGAATCAAGAAAAGAAGGATTGGGTCGGCACAAAAATCTGGAGACCTCGGGTGAGGATAGACCTGTTAGACCAGCATAGAAACGAATCACCATGGCAAATTTAGGGTTGAAAATGGTCTGTTTCAAAAACTTCAATTGTTCCATTGTTGAAAGCTGAGAGATGTGATAGGCGGCGAAGAATTCTTGATTGGTTGTGTGGGAAAAGTTGAAACTACATCTGGCTTCGAACCCAACCATGCTGGAGTGTTGGTGGAGGAGTCCTTTGAAGAGAGATTCCTTGATGAGTGCTTCTGGTTGGAGAGTAGGGCAAGCTCTTCGGATGTCGTCTTCATCAAACACAAAGGTGGGCGGAGTTGTCATCATCCCTTCATAGGCCAATAAGCTAAGGGACTCCAACAATTTCTTCACGTCATCTGATAAACAATTGAGGTTTCTGTCCACTTGACAGGGGATGCCGCTCTTCTTACATTCCCTCATGATCACATTACAAGTAAACTTTTTGTAGCAGAGGGTCATTGTGGGAGGGAATTTACGACCTGCATAAATGGAAGAGAGGATGAAGAGATTCATTGGAATGTAGGCCCCTCCCATGAGGTCCGGACGGGAACGCAGCTCATCCAGCATCTTCTGTCCTTCCTCAGGTTTGGTTTGGAAGAATTCATGGACATAGCTTTGGATGGATTCTTCATCAAATCCATGAATCTCGTAGAACACTGTACTGTGTTCTCGAAGGAATGGGAGGCTTCCGGGACGACTGGTGACAATCACATCGGCTTGAGGAAGGCTTCGACCTTGAATGATTTCCTGGAAGATGCTACCGTTTTGAGTGGAGAGGAGTTCTCTGACTTCATCCGCTCCATCGAAGACGAAGAGAACATCTTTTCCTGATGTATCGATCAGAGATTGGCTCAACTCAGAGAGGTGCAGTTTCCTGTCTCCCGAGGCGTAGTATGACAGCAGCTCCTCCAGGTCCTTGGCACTAGACACAGCCTTCTCCCTCAGAGGAAAATAGAGCACTAAGGTGTAGTCACTCTCCACTTCCTTCCTGGCCAGTGCTTGGCTGATATGCTTCAGAAGGGTTGTCTTCCCGATACCTGCCTGACCGAAGATGACCCTCAGACTATCACTTCCTTTGTGAAGAAGCTCTGAGGCATCTATGTAGCGATCCACCTCCTTGCCTTCTCCTCCACAGTCTCTGTATTTTTGGAGGAAAACAAGGGGATCATTTACCGTTTCTGGTTCCCTTGGTACATCTGGATGGCCCGGGAGTACTGCTAGTCGAACGTATTCCATTTTCCTCCCTCCTTCTCCTACCTTGAACCTTTCATATTGGTTGTAGGCATGGCCCTTCAGTTTCTTGACCAGTGGGTCCCCAGGTAGATCCTAGGGAACACGTGTAAATAGTTCATTTTATGAATGAGCTGAAATAAAATATGCTACACTTAAGTCTTTACATATTATATTGTAACATTATATTACACCTTATAATATACAGTGGGAGACTAGGACATCAATCACAGATATACACAGTACACACATACCTAGTATGTGGTATACACAGTTGATATAGGACTGTAGGAATACAGTGTGATGGAGACCCCAAGCCTACAACTGTCACAACAGACCCCAGGGTGAGTTTACATAACATGACCACCTATACAAACAATGTACTAACATACACCAGTTCACCCTCATGAGGGAATCATGGATACCATCCATCTTAGAATCAAGTATAAAGGAGTACTGTACTGCTTGAAACTATGGACAATGAGGTCAGATACTAACTCACTTTCTGTGTACTTCCCTGTGGTCTGTCAACAGGACCTGGTATATCATGAGTGCTGAAGGATTCTAATGATACAGGGAAAATGAGAAGGTTGATCTACATACATATACTGTCATGTGAAATGTTACACATAAATCAGCATAATATTATGTAATTTCAATGATGTGTGGATATTATCTTGGATATTCCCACTGGTGAGTGAGATTGGTAACCAGATCAGTGAGAAAGATGTGAATTACAATCAAACCTCACTAGCGAGAACACAGCATATAAAACTAGGTAAGTATGAAGTACATTGTGATGGTCCATGCATAAAGAGTCATATTCACACATCTGATGGAAATCAATCAATATGCTTATGTAAGAAAAGAGATGACATGTCAACCAACTACAGACAGAACACTGTTTAGTGCGTACATGCAGTCCCAGGTCTCTCCGCACACTACACCATTTACTGTACATACAACATCACTGTCAATAATTCATGCTAATCACCTCTCAATAGTTTCCTCCTAATCTTCTTGGCCACTTTGATCAGCTTTGGCTTGGCTTCCTTCCCTACCTCTTCCAGACATTCACAAAACACTCTCAGTCTCTTCTCGGTATATCCCGATTCAGCAAATTGGTACCATTTCTGAAATGCTTCATAAGGTTTGCCGTGCTCATTTAGAGCTCTAATTTCAGCAAAGGTTGGTTCATCCAACAGCTGTGGTTTCCATCCAAACAGCTTTGCTGACAACTCATTGTTAACAGATAAGTTTTCCCTCAAATAGGCATAACGCTTCTGCAATGTGGTCTTGACTGGATTGTCTGTGAGCGGAAGGAACTGAGAATGTCACTAATCTGTACACACAGTACACTGTGTAGACAAGAGTTAGGACGTATGTCATACATTGCATGCACAACAATGCCGATTCGACCTCTTGATACTACCACCTACATTAAATAAGATATGAACAAGTTTAAGTGTTCGTGCATGAGCTAGAATTGGGGATCATCTATCAACAGGTCAGCACGCAACACTGAACAGCTGAGACAAGTATAACAACTGTGAAAGGTGGAGTGGACGGACATCGAGTGTGTCATTCGACGATGTGCACATAGCGTAAAGTGCCAATTATCGACCACTTGTGAACGGATAAATTTACGGAAGTATACAATTGTCGCGTAACCGCACGGTATGGAAGGTCACTGAAGACGAATTTATCCATTTGAAGAAGTGCACCTAGTGGTTATAGCTATTGTGAATTCGTTTCTATAGACTCCTTTAACCTTTATGGGCCTGTCGCCGACTTAGTGATCGCGGGCGGTATCAGCAAGGCAGAATATAAGGCAGGACACGAGGTAAGTAACACACTTTGTAAAAATGAGCCCTAGCTACTTGTCGTTGGAACAGTTTATAGTTGGTTTTATAAACTCCCGTAATGTCTGCAGGATCTATCGCTGACTTAGTGTGTCAATCATGCCGAGAGTGAAGAAATTTTCAAGGCGTAAAAAGCGGACATCTGACCTTACAGCTTGCCAACGAAATGCTCGATTTCCAGCAAAACGCAAACAGTGGACAGATCAACAGATGATTCATGCCATGGAGGCTGTTTCTTCTGGCAACATATCCATTAACAAGGCATCAGAAATGTATGGTGTTCCTGGGACCACACTGAAGGATAGGCTTAGTGGACGAGTAGTTCATGGAACGAAGCCGGGTCCTAAGCCATATTTGCGTCACTCTGAAGAGAGAGAGAGTTAGTTGATCATCTAACACAATTGTCTGATTTAGGGATGGGAAAGACGAGGAGGGAAGTGTTGCACATAGCAGAGAATGTTGCTGTTGACAAAGGAATTTTGAGGAAAGGACGAATTTCTGGTGGGTGGTGGCGACGATTTTTGGAGCGCAATCCAGGTATGTCTCTACGAGCAGGAGATGCAACAGCGGGTGTTCGCATAGATGCCATTAATGAAGACAACATGCGCAAGTATTTTGACTTGCTGGAGGAAGTTTTCGATGAGCTAGATTTGAAAAACCATCCAGAAAGGATCTATAACATGGATGAGACGGGCATGCCCTTAGACCCTCGTCCCCCCAAAGTTGTTGCTCCGAAAGGACAAAAGAAAGTACGATACAGGTGTTCCGGTCAAAAGTCTCAGATAACTATCATTGGTTGTGGAAATGCAATTGGTCAGACAGTTCCACCATACATAATTTTTGCCGCAAAGCAGCTCAACCATTTGTGGATGAAGGATGAAGTGCCTGGAAGCCGGTATGCAGTGAGCGATAATGGCTGGATAGATCAAGATTTGTTCTACTTTTGGATGACCGAACATTTCTTGAATCATGCTGTGGCTGGCCGTCCTCTACTACTGCTCCTCGATGGCCACAGCTCCCACTTCAAACCAGAAACCATCAAGTTCGCTAAAGATCACGGTATCATGGTGTTTTGCTTGCCACCCCATACCACCCATGAATGTCAGCCATTAGATTGTAGCTTTTTTGGTCCACTGAAGGTTCATTGGCGCAATGTTTGCCACTCGTTTCACCAGAAGCATCCCACTGCAGTGATTTCTAAGCTTAATTTCAATTGTCTCTTCAAAGAAGCATGGCTCCGAGCTATCACACCACAGGTTTTGGCCAGTGGATTTGCAAAAGCTGGAGTTTACCCTCTGAATCGTGCGCAGATATCAATTTCGAGTGGCAACAGCCTTCCCGGTACGACCAGCTCAAGCGGTGATGGTGATGATGGGGGCAACAGTCATTCTCTCTCCGACAACAGTGATGTTAGTTCCTCCAGTATTACCTATCCCGCTGGTGGTGACAAAAATGATGTATCCTTGTCAAGTGATCCCAGTGTTAATGATGTTGGTGATGCTGACCGACCAGGTTACTCCCTTGCTCCAGGTGATGGCTACCTTCCTGGCAATAGCACCTCCAGAGATAATGTGCTGAGCCCTGGTATCAAAGCTCTTTACAAGAGAAGATATGAAGAAGGGTACGATATCTTTGACCCTGCTTACACTATATGGCTTCAGCAACATCATCCAGAAGCGAGTTCTCCTAGCTTGACCACTCCAACAACTTCAAATCCTTTGTCCACAACATCCACCCCCTCGTCCAATCAGCTCAGCAAGTCTACCTCTAAGCCTGGGGGCATCAATCAGCAGTCTACTCCCCTCTCTGATCTGACAAACAGGATAAGTAGCCCTTACTCTTCCAGTGCCAGCACTAATGGCAGTGTTATGTCCAAGTTTTTGGGAGGACTACCAGTGAAAACGCCATCCAGACCTTTGACTGCCAAGATCTCAGAAGCAAGAGTGCTCACAAGTGCTGAATGTTTAGAGTTGTTGCAAGAGAAGCAAGAGAGAAAAAGAAGAGACAAAGAAGAGAAAGAACAACGAAAGTTGACCCGTGAATTGAACAAGAAACGAAAGGAAGAAGAACAGAGAAAGAAAGTACAGGAAAGAGCTAAGAAGGCTGCACAAAGGCAAGCAGAGAAGGAGAAAAAAGAAGCAGAGAAGGCAATGAAGCAAGTGGAGAAGATAGCAAAGAAGTCAAAGCAACAAAGCACAAGCGTGAGTCGAAAGCGGCCAACAGTCACAGATGATCCAGGACAAGATCATTCAATCAGGCAAAAATATCCGAAGTTGTCCCCTGAACACATCGACCCTAATCAGTGCTGCGCCTGCTTTGGGCTATTTGAAGACGATATCGGTATGGGGAGTGAGTGGTTGCAGTGCTCTTGTACCCGCTGGATTCATGAAGAATGTGTTGAAGATGTAGTGCGTAATGAAAATGGTGAAGAGAAACTGTGCCCTTTGTGTTTATCTACTGTGTAGGACCCAGCAAGCTATATCCCGGTTCATGTTATTGAAATAATGATGGTTTTCCTACATATTTCATCTTGTGTGCAATATAAACGCTTTGAATTGCGCATGCTATATCTCCCTATACCTATGGTGCGCTATAATTAGCGTAATAGAATATGTGTACCATCCGGGAAGAAGCGCTCAGCCAAATTGTCAAGATGGACGATAATTGATATATACGAAGTGTACATGCGGACGATAACAGGTAAACGTTGTCGATAATTGGTTTATAGTGTTGCCGCGTCGTTGGCTTGGCGCTCTAAGGTAGAACATGCTACCGAGCTCGAACAAACTTTCATCGTCTCGGGAGACAACGCTCGATACGCTGGTACAAGAGCCGTCACCAGGAACCATTCTGAACGTGAGTTATAATAAACCGTAGGGCAAAGTTAGGCCGATAATAGGCAGCCTACGCTAAATACGCGTACGAATATTGAAGACCTCAATACTACACTGGATGATACGATACCAGTAGATGAAATTTCATACGGCTCGATCCAATACAAAACGAACTCACCAGATCGAAGTTCCGGTTCTTTGACTTTGGCGGGACAGAGCTCGAGGGAGGGGTACTTCTCAGCCATTGCGTCACGTCCTTATAGATTCGAAGAACAACTAACGGGAAGATCTAGAGTAGCTCTGAGCTTAGTGGGTCCACAGGAGGAGACAGACAATGTACTGCTCTTCACGCGATCGTGAATAGAAATGCGAATGAATAATATACACTCTAGGATGAAAGCCTAATAAGGCGATATCACCAACCACTTGTGTCATGCATTGTGACACGCCCTATGATACACGTCTCGTTATGTGCAGACATCCCTCCTAATGAATATCATTACATTCCATATGAATATCATTAATAATTCATACTATGAATTTCATTATTATACTTGTATTTGTTAACATGACATTGTGCAATTATAATATAGACAAGCCATCATCAGGGTCCTTCACTCGGCCATAAGGAATATAAGGACAATCATTTTCTCACAGCTGGGGAGTGGTCCTGAAGAACAGAGAATGTACATATAACACCCTTGTCAATGTCTGTCTGTTGTTGAGGCGTTACCTTTTTTCAAGGAGCTCAAAACTTTGTACTTGTTGCAAAAAACCTGCTGCAGAGCATAATGTGTAAAGGTGAGCATTATGAGGATTGCTTCACGCTGATCAACCTACAACAGATAAACACCCTACAGTCATGGCCATTCTCCATGCTGTTATTTCGGACAACAGTATGAGGGTGTTACTGGTACAGAAACAGGACATACAATTTAAGTTTGCAATGACATCACTTTTATCTGTCAATTTCCTTGTAATTCCTTTAAGAGACTCTACAGAGAATAAATAACCTTTCAAACTACAATGGATTGTGGATATTAAGTTTTTGAGCATACTTTCATATTTGCATGTACACATCCCTCACACTCATCCACCATACCCTCTACACACACACACACACATACACACACACACACACACACACACACACACACACACACACACACACACACACACACATGCAACACACCCGCATACACCAACACCCGAACACATACACACACGCCAATGCACATGCGCACACACACACACACACACGCACACACACACACACACACACACACACACACACACACACACACACACACACACACACACACCTTCACTCTCCACATAAGCCTGCTTCAAGTCTTCCAGTTTGTCCTCTAAGCTGATGTGTACCACAATGTGTAAAATTAGGATGTACATTCCTATGTAATACATATGCGCACATGTATGTATATGCTCAGATTATGTACATGGCATCTATGTAAGAATGTACTTGTATTGAGGATGTACATCTCAATTTCCCCTGCTTCTAGCAACAGATTGTACCTGTACACTTCCAAATATATGCTCTTATAGGGGACCCATAAATTATTTGTGATCAATACTAATCTCTTTTTTGGTGGAGAACCTGCAGATAAGTATTGGTATCTAGCCGGTTAGAATACCTATATCACCTCAACACACTCATATTCGTGATGACTGTTGGAGAATAAATTTCATACAGGTGAAGCTAACAACTGTAAAACATTATACTCATTGCATTCAATGAAGTTCAATGACATGTAGATATGTTGGATGCTTATGGTAATTGAACTTTCAAAAAAAACAAACGGTAATCACTTTTACTTTTTTTCAGTTAACAGTTAACGGTTAACCGATGTCCATTACGTATATGTACCAAATGACAGCTGCGAATTGCGTAACTCACGAACTATCCGTCGAAGAGTCGGTAGACTAGATCCAGGAAGACGGAGAGATTCTCCCATGTCTTTTGTACTTTTGAATCGTTTCTCAAACACTCGTCTTCGATACTTTAAGTCCTTCTTTTTCAACGATTAAGAATTTATAACGTACCAGTGACGGTTATCCGTTAACGGTTATCGGTTAACGGTTACCAGAAATCAGTTAACTTTTTACCGGAAAGCGTTAACCGTTTTCGGATTAACAGGTAACTTATCCGGTAACGTTTAGTTTTTTTGAACCGTACCGTACACATATGATACCGTGTTCATGTCATACAATGCACTATCAATTGCAAGTGTTAACATTGATATAGGTTGTGGACATTACTGAGAGTCAACTCATCATATATGATCCCTGTGGCAATTGCAATGATGATAATGTACCCAAATTGGAGTATGAAAAGTATTAAACATTTAATTTTTTGTATATTCAAATCATATATTGATCAATAATACAGAAAGTGGTTGCTCAAAGAGGAATTGTAAGGAAATGGACAGACAAGAATGGTGTCATTGCAAACTTAAATTGTATGTCCTGTTTCTGTACCAGTAACACCCTCATACTGTTGTCTGCAATAGCAGCATCTCCTTAGGGAGAAGAATGGCCATGACTGTGGGTGTTTATCTGTTGTAGGTTGATCAGTGTGAAGCAATCCTCATAATGCTCATCTTTAGTATTACGCAGTATGCTCTGCAGCAGGTTTTTTTTACAACAAGTGCCTCCAACAACAGACAGACATTGGTAGGGGGGTTATACTTATGTACATTCTCTGTTCTTCAGGACCACTCCCCAGCTGTGAGGAAATGGCTGTCCTTATTCCTCATGGTCAAGTGACAAACCCTGATGATGGCTTGTACAGGATACGGATACATGTGGTTGTCTATACTTGCACATTGTCAGGTTAAAGTACATAACATACACAGTATATAAAATGAAATTCATAGTATGGATAAATAATGATATTCATATGGAATTTAATGATATTCATTGGGAGGGCTGTCTGCACATAACGAGATGTACTTATGATACGAGATGCATGTGTACATGTATACGTCCAGGTCGATTGTCCATTGAATTGAATCTGTGTTCTTAGCTATATATAGCCTCTGTCCGAGCGTATAATTAAGCATAATATTCATCTCATTAAGCACCTCTGAATGTAGCTGGGGTTACAGGTCACTTATTGAGAAGGGAATTGTTTCAGCATTTAGTTCATGCCAGCTAGGTCTGGTAAAATGTGAAGATGCACCTCGAGCTCTCCCATGTGCATATGCAAGAATGTGCTTAATATAATAGCATTAATTATAATATTGTTTCTCCTATTCTCTCTCATATATATATATACACTGAAAAATATTAAAATTATATGGATGTGGATCTATTGTTATGAATATTAATGACATTCCCTCCATATGATGTATACGATATGGTCTAGCTATATAATATAAACATTATAATATTTTATAATAGAGGTCTTATTATTATACTATTAATTATAATAGTCAGCCTTTTCCATTTCTTATGCATTGTTATTATTACACATAAAACTTGATTAATAAAATTAATATGAATTAATGGTGATAACCATATCATTACAATATAGTGTGAATATTATATATTAATTATTGATAATGAGACCTACAGTCAAACTAGTAATCTCCTTCAAAATAGTCCACTTTGTTCTCCACTGATGGTTCCCTGTACAATACAAGGTGATACATTCTTCTGAACTCACATCATTTCTACATGCAACCACATGTACACTGGCTACAACATACCACAAGGGTACAAGTTCTTACACGAAGTAATATCTGTGAGTGAGTCCTTGTTTGCTCACGTTAACCAGTGTGATTACCATACAATGCTTAAGATGAGTGTGAAGACACAGAAATAACAAAGGATACATCGTGCTATCACTCACAAGATGTACATAACATGAACATTGTACACACATTTACTGAGGTGTAGCTGACAGACAAGTACCCAAGACCAATACATTCATATGTACAATAATATCATACACACTTTTGTCTACTTGTGTTGATAGATTCAAGGTTGGCAGGTCTCGGCTGATAAGATGGAGGCTTCTGGTGTATGTACTTTATCAGAGGGACACTCTGTAAGTAAGAGCATCTGTAGGGAGGGAGGAGGGGACTGATCAACACTTGTACATAGGGGTCCCCCAGGGACTGGGTGATAGATGGCAGTGTTGTTTGTCCTCCTGTCCGGACACTTCATATTACATATCCGTGAGCTCTCATGGAACATCTTAGATATGAGATTACAGCATACCTGGTGGATGTACCTCACTGACATTTGTGTGGGAATGTAAGACAAATTTAGGGGACCAAATATGAATAAACACTTATTACACACTACCTACCCATTCAATAGAGATACTTACATACTAGACACACACACTACATACATAGATACGCAATACACACTACCTATGGATTGTATATGTACATGCACTATAATGGAGATTCACAATACCCACTAAATTATAGCAATACACACTGCACTACTTAGAGATAAATGCATATACACACAATACATAGAGATACATGTATATACAGGCACTACATGGAGAACTACATGTATATACACACACTACACACATCCAGTGTACCTTGTGGTGTAGACTGTTACACTTCTTTTCGGTTCTTCATCAAAACTCTGAGAATCACACCCGTAGGCTTCAGCTAGCTCATGGATGCCTTGTCTTCTATGTCTGGTGGTGGGTGGGAAGGCGTGGTGCTGGGGTGTGGCCTTCTACAAGGAGTATGAGCAGAACAAGTAGTGAGAGTTACAGAAATGAGTATGTCCAACAGTGCACTAATGTGCCAATGTTCATGTACGCGTACACATGAAATAGCTGTATGTACATACGTACGTATATACGGTACATAATGAAGAGCAGTGAGTGTACGTTCATCATGTACAACAGTGTACGTATATGGGTGGACACATGCTAGCATGCTTTGTGTGTGTGTGCGTGCATGTGTGCGTAAGGTACCAAATACGCATGTACGTAGTAGACAAGAAGGCATGTATGTATGGATGCACATGTGTATACATACATACATAATATGTACATATGGTACTGGAGTGGGTGTGCACACCAAGAGGTCTCACTTTTAAGGCTACTTTTACCAGTTGTCTGATGGTCTCCTCTACCTGCTGGATGAATGCTGCATCACGTCCAACAGATCTTGTGGAGAGGGTTGGGAGGGGAGATGGGAGAATTGATCATACAACAAGAGATGTGGAACACCACAACAACACAATGGATATATGGTGCTCTGGAACCATACTCCAAGGAGGTCACAGAAGTCAGGGAATCATTGATCTTTTGAAGATATGGCTAGCAATATGGCTTAACTCAAAGCATATAGAACAACATCTGTTTGAGGAGGGGGTATTTACAAGGGAGAACTGTTCAGAGCCACACCCATTTGAATAGGGGCTGTTCAGAACCACACCCATTTGAGGAGGGGCTGTTCAGAACCACACCTATTCCAGGAGGGGCTGTTGGAACCACACACATTTGAGAAGAGGCTGTTGGAACCACACCCATTCCAGGAAGGACTGTTGGAACGACATACATTTGAGGAGGGGCTGTTCAGAACCACACCCATTTAAGGGGGGGCTGTACAGAACCACACCCATTTGAGGAGGGGCTGTTCAGAACCACACCATTTGAGAAGAGGCTGTTGGAACCACACCCATTCCAGGAGGGGCTGTTGGAACGACATACATTTGAGGAGGGGCTGTTCAGAACCACACCCATTAAAGGAGGGGCTATCAGAACCATACTCATTTGAGGAGGGGCTGTTGAAACCACACCCATTTGAGGAGGGGCTGTCGGCTGCTGTACACACACACACACACACACACACACACACACACACACACACACACACACACACAGTTCCTTGGGTATGTATGCCTAGTCATACAGAGTACACACACACATAGTACATATGTAGAGCATACCTTTCTTGAGCTGAGGATTAGGCACAACCTTGGTACTGGGTGCTCCTTTCTCAACTGGTGTTGATACAGGTGGTACTGACACTGGCTGGGTGGGTTCCCCAGGGGTGGTCAGTGGTGGTGATGTTAGTGAAGGGGCCTGGGACAGTGTTGATGGACTGGGTTTGGGGATGGTGGTGTTGGAGGGAGGACCAGGCTGTGTTGGACTGGTCAGTATCGGCTTCTGATCCGTTGTCTCCAGAGTTGATTTCAAATCAGAAACTTCCAGTTTCTGTCCACTTGTCATGGGAGTGGGACTCTTCATTTGATCAATAGTGGAGTGAGGAGTCACATTCTGAGACTGGTACAAAATAAAACCCAAGTTTACACAATATTGGAGTAGGTACGTATGTACACATGTGCATACGTATATTATACGTACATATCAGTTCCTACATAATATTATATTATGTACATAAGATTTGTATACTGAAATAGCCTCAACTACATTCATCATCTGTGTACATACACATGTACCTTGATATCGGGTGTGAACGGGTCTGAGATAGGTCCAGGAGATGCCACCAGAGATGACACACTCTGTACCTGCTTGATAGGGTCACTGGACAGTGGCACTGGAAGGACATAAGCAGAGAGGCATGAATGGAGATATAGACATACATAGGTACATCTATTACACATTATACATACAGACCTTTAGTATTATTCTACATAATATGCACACAAACGTATGTACTTGAAAGTATGTATGTACATACAAATAGGAAACTTTGGGTAAGTAAGTGGGCTGAATTATGTACATACATGTAGGGGAGGACAAGAGTGTACACCAGCACCACAACTCACTGGAGCTATTGCCGTCCATCATTGTGGAGGAGGGAGGATATGATCCAGCAAAAGGATTCACTGTCTCTTGGTTGAGAGGAGGTTGAGACTGAGGTGGTATCATGGAGTGTGGCCCAGCAGGGACATGTCGAGGAGCTGCAGACAACATAGAGACATCATCAAGAGCATACATACCTCTGTGTGTACACATCTGTGTATGTGCGTCTGAGTATGACACATGTACACCAACACATATAGTGAATTCTCATCAATCTGCCAAACCTATTAATCCATCACAATTTTGCAGTACCAGATTAAATCTACAATCAGTAATGGATACCCAGTTATTCTGCCAAACTCATCAGTCAACCAAATTTTCTTGAAACGAATTGCAAACAGATTAACGAGTATTCACTGTACACAATCATTACCGCAACTCACACCCTGTGAGGTACTTATTGTACTCACTCCTGCCTATCTCAGCCTGTACATGTCTGTACTTCTCGGCCAACTTGGAAAAATACTCCTACGATGAGCGAAATGAGGAGATACTCTATAGAACAACTGAATCATACATACTGTACATACATGTATTCTTATGTTATGTTATGTTAATCTTATTTTGACTGGGAGACCTTTAGCATAGGCTACTTTCAAGGTACCCAGTAATGACAGTACAAGCACATGTAATAAAAGTGGAATGATAGAAGATTGAAGTGATTCGTAAAATCTTGAGATCCTATTGCACATACATATGTACATGTGTACATACTTGTTTAAGATTACACTTGTACATACGTACGTCCATACAAGTGAGCACAAATGAGAGTATGAATGTACGCACACACCTTGTTTCTACAGCTGTTAAAGAAATCCTCTTCAATTTTCTTGAAATATGCCACAAGCTTCATATACTGCATGTTCTGACGCATTGCCTCAAAGTTTTGAACTGGGTATATGCCATGTAGCCTACATGGGACCAAGTGAGACCAGTCCAGGTACAGTACAGGTTGGTACACAATTTGTAGTGAGTTGGCATGTGATTCTATACACCAGAGTGACACAGAATGGTGCTCCCATCACAGTGGGTATGCAATTTGAGAACTATCGCAGTCTTGCTCTCCAATCTTCAAACTACTAATTGGTGTAAAACTGGCCTATGTACTCAATTAATTACTGCACTGGAGAGACCTGTTGTTGTTGACCTCTAGTGATTGAACTGGAAAGACTGTTTCTCTGCTGAGGGACAGACATTACCCATACTATACGTACGTACATCCAGGCACTGTGCAGTACATATGGATTGGGATAACTGCTAAGCGTTTTGTGGGAGACATTATAGCACACAGTCCTGCTAAACATCAATTGATGTGCTAATTGCCTTCTCATGCACTGAATGTTTTTGACACACACACGCATGCACGCACGCACACACGCACACACGCACGCACGCACGCATACACACACACACACACACACACACACACACACATACATGGGCACACACATGTATGTATTTACGTATCCCACACACACACGTGTACATGTATACCACATGCATACACACACCACACATGCACTAGTGTTGCCACAATACAGGAATATCTGTACCACAATACTGTACAGGTTAGTACCACGATATATTCCATATCACAATATTGCATATGGATCACATGTTGATCACTACAGGTATAACTACCACTGTAGACATTTTACTGCATACAAGGCTCTCTTAGCTGCTAGTCAGGTTGTCAAGATAAAGATCAGTTGGTTAGCATGCTCAGAACCTCCATAACAGCTCCAAACAGATGAAATTACATAGCTGCACTATCTACCACAGTTAATTAATTAACATGTGACAATCAGCTGATCAAAGGTCAGAGGTCAGTGTACTGGATAATGACTTGTTTGGACACCCTTTATGGAAATGCTCTGAATTGCCATATGAAGCACTGTATGATATTGTATCATGATTGTTATGTATCACAGTATGTCGTGAATTGCCAATATCGTGTATCATCGTATCGTATATCAAATAGGTAAGTGAAGAACACACAGTACGTAGTCCTGTAGATAGTGAGGAAATACATGTGTCCATGTCATTGTACAGGTTCTGAAAACAACACTCTCTTCCAGTCACTTCAAACAGTACATAAACAGTATCAGTCAGTGATTGATCACAAGTGACTGAGTTGTTCACACATTATACAGTACTGCACTGAGAGGACAAGTGGAGGAACTGCAGTACAGGGTTCAGTGACATGTCAAATGGGCTACATGGGGAACTGTACTCACCACCAATGTCACTGTTCTCCCTGGAACGCTTGCTTTGCAGACTCGAACTAGAACAAGGCTGATCTGGCCTCTTTCTACTACCACCTTCATTTGAATAAGAAGTAAACAAGCTTAAGCAACACTGAACAGCTGACACAAGTGACTGTGAAAGGTGGAGTGGACGTACAAAGCGTCTAGCATGTCCAATGGTGTCTGCCAGGACCTATACCAGTAGCTAGTCTGTACCTATGGACGTATAGCAGCGATAAAGCTACGATCCCGTACTCGGTAACATCACTGATCATGACGAGGAAAAGCGGGGCAACCGGGAACACCTGGGGAACTGGGGAATGAGCGTCTTCGGACAACGTTAATCTTCACCTATGGACAATTTACAAGTGTCTTTCGATATCGAATCACCTGTCCAGTATGTAGATAACACAGACATGGACGTATATCAGTAGCACCTGATCAGCACTAGTGCTCGAGGAGCTGGCATTGATTCCAAGATACGTACCGCAGTGTTCCAAGTTACCCCGCAATACTCCACCGACAGAACAAAACCAGTGACAATAGCTAGCTTTAGGGTACTTTGATGTATAAATCAGAGAGTGACTATCGATCAGTGACTATACAATGAAGCTTACCAGATCGAATCTTCAATGCTTGGACTTTGGCCGGGTCGAAAGAGGGATCTACGTCTCAGCCATTGCGTTACCTTTCAACTGACAACGAGAGGATTCCTTATCCTCCGGAGGACTGGAAGATCAATCTATGTACGGAAAAACAAGTTAGCTAGGTGGGTGTGTCCAGGCAATTATACACTCCTGTTAGTCTATGAGAAACAGGAATTCCCCCTTCATTGATCGTCATCAACCATTTGACTGCATGGTCCAGGGACAAGGAGGAAACTCGATCTCTGATATGCTCAATGCTTGTCGAGAATGAGTGGACACCCTTCTACTATCTTCTCGAAGACCTGTGACTTGAAGGACTAGAGGACATCATATACGAGTGAGTTCTATACTTCATTAGTCGACGATAGGCAGACTACATGTGATATTCTCAGCAAACCGTACAGCGGCTGGTCCACACGTGATCTAATGAGTGTTCGTATTCATACGCTGATAACATGTAGGAATGTTGGTCCGTTGAGTAGATATTATTGTACATATTATATGTGTGTAGGTAATGTATGTACATAATATGCTATATATGTGTCCAGTACACATACATGCACACGGACAGAGTACTACTTGATCCACCATTTCAGCTTCTTTCTCGCTAGCTCTCTTTGTTACCACGTTCAGGTTTGACGGGATACATATTTGTCATGCCCACTATTGTTGGCTACATGGGAACATGCTTAGTGTTAGGAAGCAATGTAGGGAGGGCAAAGTGATATCTCTTCCTAACACTGAGTGTATTCCCATGTACCCAACAAAAGCATGGTACTGTACTTGTGTGCTGTAAAAGTGAGTAGAATCTGTGATGAATGTTGATTCATGCAATTATTATGTACATACGTTCCTCCAGAAATGAAGGCAACTATTGATGAACTGACAAAGAGAGCCACTGAGAAAGAAGCTGGAATGGTACGTCAAGTAGTACACTGTCATATGTATATACAGTATACATCTGTATGTACGTACTAGGCTCACACATACGTACAGTGTATGTACATGCTGTTTGTAGTATTATCTGCATACATATTGTATTCACATGTACATGTGGACCCTGTGCTGTAGAAGTACATGGAGATTGTAATGAAGGAGAAGGCAGCCAAGCAAGAACATCACCAGCCGTCCAAACAGAATGGAAAAGTAGATGAGTTTGGTATCCCCCTACCTTCCAATGACTCTTACAGGTACGTACTAGCATACATGAGGGGTGTGTACAGTACATGTGTACCCACTATCATGTCCATATATGTACACACATGTACTACGATCACACCTCACACTCAACTCTGCTTGTATTCATTAGCGGAATGTACATGTACGTACATACAGTAGAGACGAACAAACAAACAAACAGGAACAAACACCTTTAAGACAAATGTCTCCTCAATACAAACCAATTCAAGTGGTTTGGTTTACTGTAGTAGTGTACCTATGGTAAGCAAATCCTGGTAAGAACATCCGATAACAAGATTCTGAACTGATTTTATGGGTCCCTTGTAGTTTGTCTCACCAGTTTTCTACTGTACATACATGGGTACTTATGTCCAGTTGATTACTTGTACACAAGTACTGTGTGTGTCATGCTAAGGTCTGCACTGTACCTGAATGGTACATACTTACGTACTTCAATTACATGCACACAGCACACCCCATCACACACAAGCAGTGTGTTCACTATCTTAACTCTGTGCACCTGTTAGTACTCACTGTTGGTCTTCCCCTGTACAGCTTTGGTGAAGGATCTGTGGATTCACCATTTGAAGATTGGTGAATGAGCTCATTGACAAAATGAAATCCTTGGTTTATTCATGCTATTAGATATTAATATTATTTCCCAATAACCGTATACTGTCTCTCATCTAGTTTTGTATGAATACGTATTTATGTTTTTATTTATATAATATCTCTCATGCATAATAATTATTATACAACACCATGCATGCATTGAATTCCATTCATTTTTGATATATCTAATGCTGTGCCAGCCATAAGAAACAGAATGATTGTTCTCAATTGGTAGTCTAAGAATGAAATTTTACCTGAAAATCATATAGTTATGGATATTAATAATTTCTTAATATGATGTCATAATCGTACTCTTGGAGTATTATTTCAGGAAATGTGTTTTTTCTTAATTTTCATATATCTCTAAAATGTGTGTTCCCTCATTAACATGAAGAAATCCAGCTCTCTGAAACTTCACTGTAACTCCATCGACCCGTGCTAGCTAATCGACTAACGGGTAGGTCAACATTGTTCAGTGAAGAAATCACAACAAAGCTTGGAAACGAACATATATGAATGAACATCAAAAATAGTATACTATATTCAACTATTCATTGAGGAAATAAAGACATAAGCATCCACAGTAACAATTTTATATATATTTCAATTTTCAACCAAATGAATTTCATAAAATCTTTGCAAAAGTATAAAATTAATCAGATATCATGATGAAATCACACTAGTCCTACTGTTATTATCGTACTTGCATAACAGTAATAGGAATGTTGGCTTTTTAACTGGCCATGGCATCCAATATTTACAAAATACTGTCTGTAAAAGGTATAGTTTCTATGGATGATAGCTTTGATTTGACAAACTGTTTCTTCCATTCTGGCACACTCCTTAAGGTCACTTGTTTTAGCACCATGTTTTTTCCCAATCCAGTGGAAATAGCATCACATACATCAGTGATGTTCCAAACATTGAATGTGAACTTCACTACTTTCATCTCTGCAGCATACTTCTCCATCTCCTTCAACTCATCTTCACTAAATACTCTCTCCTCCCAACCCTATCAATAACAATGAACAAGACCACAATAATAAACAACTGACCTCAAAGGTCAGACACTAAGGAGTTTGGCAATCCAATCACATGCAGCTGTCTATACTACACCATGCATTCACTGGAACTCATTCACTGTTGACCCTGGTGACCCTATTATCGATATTATGGGTGGTGGGAATAAATTTGCATATCGCCTATTTGGTGATGAACAAAGAACTGTCAATTCATATAGATACTGAAGTGAAGCCTCCATAGCAATGACCTAATGGTAAACACATCCTCAACTCAACACAATACAAATTACATGCATACATCAGCTGTTCAATCACACATTGGAGTCAACATACCCTAGGTGTATCAATCACAAGCTCTTCTAGTGGCACTTGTCTTGTAGTAAGTGATTTCATCACACGTAGAGGTGAAATGAACCACATCCTAATTCTTCTCAATTTTGTGTGTGCAACACACGTGGTGGCAAGTGTTCCTGATACATCATCATCTTCACCAAGACTTTTTACTAATTCAGCACATGTTATCAATTTAGGATGGAAATAATAACATTGTCATGGTAACTGATAATGGCCTTCATTAATTGACTCACATAACACTTCAAGGTCTTCAATTGCGGTATTACCTGCTACACCACGTAGCATTGGTACCATGAACTAGGGTTCATTGTGTAAGCACAGTTTCCTCAAAGTGGTATTCTTGGTCACCAAAAGAACCAGCTCTGATTTACTCTGCTCATTGTCATTGTCCTGTTAGATCAAGAGGATTCAGAAAATATAGGGTTAAGTCCTTTGTAATTCAACAGATCATATTGTACTCACAGTTTTAAGATCATACACACCAAGTATTAAATGCACAATGGTAGTGCTGGCAAAAATGGCTGACAATGCAGACAGTGTTGTCTCTCGCATTCCAAGGGCCAACCTCTCCACTGATGTCACACTGATTAGACCACTGGCATCTAAATGTAAATAATGATAAAAGCACTTCACTGACAAACATTATACACACAATTTCTACAAATAGCATGACATTGTCATGATTCAACTATACGAGTACACATGAACAGTGTATGCTGAAGGAGGCATGTTTGTAGCATACACTGCAAAACACACTAGTACACGTGGAATAGTGCATTGCAATTGGACATTGAATTAGATAAACGTTAACATACCAATAATTCACTAACAGAACGACTCACCTACTGAGGACAAGTGATCTACCATGAGACGTAAATCCTGTAAATGAACATTTGCTTGTAAGATAGAAAAGACATGAGGCAAAGATTGCAAAGTGAGATACTCCTGGTAAATCAGTGCTCTCAAGTGAGTACATTTACTCAAACAGTGAGCAATAGCAAGAGTATCATGAGGAGTGAGATAGAGATCAAACGAAAGTGATTGGTAAAGTTGTTGTACAATGTTTTTTGTCAAATGTGAGTTTTGAGACTCATAAAGAGAGTGAAAAAGATATAATATGTGAGGATTGGCATTGGTACACCTTGATGGGAGAGACAAAGAATGTGAAGAAAATAAACCATGAAGAGAATCAAAAAAGGAAGGATCATAGTTGGGTTGGCACAGAAATCTGGAGACCTTGGGTGAGGATAGACCTGTTAGACCAGCATAGAAACGAATCACCATGGCGAATTTAGGGTTGGAAATGTTCTGTTTCAAAAACTTCAGTTGCTTCTTTGTTGAAAGCTGAGAGATGTAATAGGCGGTGAAGAATTCTTGATTGGTCGTGTGGGAAAAGTTGAAACTACATCTGGCTTTGAACCCAACTGAACTGGAGTGTTGGTGGAGGAGTCCTTTGAAGAGAGATTCCTCGATGAGTGCTTCTGGTTGGAGGGTGGGGAAAGCTCTTTGGATGTCGTCTTCATCAAACACAAAGGTGGGCGGAGTGTTCATCATGCCTTCATAGGCCAATGAACTTAGACATTGCAACAATCTCTTCATGTCATCTGATAAACTATTGAGGAGTGGGTCCACTCTACAGGGGATACCGCTCTCCTTGCATTCCCTCGTGATCACATTACAAATGAATTGGCTGTAACAGAGGGTCATTGTGGGAGGGAATTTACGACCTGCATAAATGGAACAAAATATAAAGAGATTCATTGGAATGTAGGCCCCTCCCATGAGGTCCGGACGGGAACGCAGCTCATCCAGCATCTTCTGTCCTTCCTCAGGTTTGGCTTGGAAGAATTTATGGACATAGCTTTGGATGGATTCTTCATCAAATCCATGAATCTCGTAGAACACTGCATTGTGTTCTTGAAGTGATGGGAGGCTTCCGGGACGACTGGTGACAATCACATCGGCTTGAGGAAGGCTTCGACCTTGAATAATTTCATGGAAGATGCTACCGTTTTGAGTGGAGAGGAGTTCTCTGACTTCATCGGCTCCGTCAAAGATGAAGAGAACATCCTTTCCTGATGTGTCAATCAGAGATTGGCTCAACTCAGAGAGGTCCAGTTTTATGTCTCCCGAGGTGTAGTATGACAGCAGCTCCTCCAGGTCCTTGGCAGTAGACACAGCCTTCTCCCTCAGAGGAAAATAGAGCACTAAGTTGTAGTCACTCTCCACTTCCTTCCTGGCCAGTGCTTGGCTGATATGCTTCAGAAGGGTTGTCTTCCCGATACCTGCCTGACCGTAGATGACCCTCAGATTATCACTTTCTTTGCGAAGAAGCTCCGAGGCATCTATGTAGCGATCCACCTTCTTGCCTTCTTTTCCACAGTTTTTGTACTTTTGAAGGAAAACATGTGGATCATTTACCTTCTCTGGTTCCCTTGGTACATCTGGCTGGCCCGGGAGTACTGCTAGTTGGACGTACTCCATTTTCTTCCCTCCTTCCCCTACCTTGAACCTTTCATATTGGTTGTAGGCATGGCCCTTCAGTTTCTGGACCAGTGGGTCTCCAAGTGGATCCTAGGGAGCATATGACATTGTAAAGAGTCCATTTGAATGAATGAATTGAAATACACTGTTTGCATAGAATGGTAGGAGAACAGTATGATGCATATGGAGACCCCAAGTCTGGAGTAACAGGCCAGGCCCCAGGGTGAGTTTACATAACATGACCACCTATACAAAGAATGAATTCCTAACATACACCAGTTCACCCTCATGAGGGAATCATGGATCCCTTAGTATACCATCCGTGGTGGAATCAAGTATAAAGGAGTACTGTACTGCTTGAAGCTATGGACAATGAGGTCAGATACTAACTCACTTTCTGTGTACTTCCCTGTGGTCTGTCAACAGGACCTAGTATATCATGAGTACTGGAGGATTCTAATGATACAGGGAAATGAGAAATTTGATCTGCATACATATACTGGCATGTGAAGTGGTACACATAAATCTACAACATATTACGTAGTCACGTAATTTCAATGACATGTTGATAATATCTTGGATATTCCCACTGGTGAGTGAGATTGGTAAACAGAGCAGTGAGGACAATTTGAACTACAATCAAACCTCACTAGCATGTAGGAACACAGCACACAAAACTTGGTATGAAGTAAATTAGTGAGAATCCCCTGCATACATCGATATTTGCACATACTAAAGGCATGACATGTCAGCCAAATACAGACAGGACACTGTAATTAGTGCGTACATGCAGTCCCAGGTCTCTCCGCACAATACGCCATGTACTGTACATACAACATTACAGTCAGTATTCCATACTAATCACCTCTCAATAGATCCCTCCTAATCTCCTTGGCTACTTCAATCAGCTTCGGCTTGGCTTCCTTCCCTACCTCTTCCAGACATTCACAAAACACCCTCAGTCTCTCCTCGGTATATCCTGATTCAGCAAATTGGTACCATTTCTGAAATGCTTCAGTAGGTTTGCCATGCTCATTTAGAGCTCTAATTTCAGCAACAGTTGGTTCATCCAACAGCTGTGGCTCCCATCCGAACAGCTTTGCTGACAATTCATTGTCAACGGATAAATTTTTCCTCAGATAGGCATAATGCTCCTGCAATGTGGTCTTGACTGGATTGTCTGTTGGTGGAAGGAACTTTGGAAGTCACTAATCTGTACACACAATACATGTGAGTACAAGTCAGAGTACATGCTTAGGACGTAGTATAATACATTACACATACACATTGACAACAAGGCTGATCTGCCCTGTTGATACTATCACCTATATACGCGTTAATAAGATGTGAGCAAGTTTAAGGGATGTTAGATAGAATTAATATTGCTGGGGATCATCTCTCAACAGGTCAGCACGCAACACTGAACAAGTGACTATATGAAAGATGGAGCGGACGTATAAAGGCATACGCCATGCGTGCATGACATCGAGTGTGTGATTCGACGATGTGCACATAATACTATACACGTATATACGATCTAATATTATACGAACTCACCAGATCGAAGTTCCGGTCCTTTGATTTTGGCTGGACCGAGGGAGGGGTACTTCTCAGCCATATTGCGTTACGATTTTTATAGATACGAAAAACAACAAGCGAAAAGATCTAGAGTAGCTCTGAGCTTACTTGGTCCACAGGAGTAGATAGATAATGTACTGTACGTACTTCACGCGATCGCGAATAGAAATGCGAGCAAATCGAATATATAGGTCGCGATCGGTGGATCCGGAAGCCTAATAAGGCGATATCACTCATCATGGATTGCATATGACACGCCCTATATATTATGATATAATACGAGCTCAAGTTCATGTATAACGTGCACGTGTATAATAATACTATAGACCCACATGTATGTGTATACGTAATATACAGCTTATATATTAGGGCTGTAATTTTCCAATCGATTATCAGTGTATTAACCGATTGATTAATCGATTAATCACCGGAAGCAATTAAGTGGGCGTGACCGGAAACCACTCCCACTTTATTAGATGGCGTAATCATCCCATAGACATGAAGTGAAGTTCATAGAGTCGACGTCCTTCTCTTATTTCAGGTACAAAATTGAATCCAAGGAAGGTTCTAGGTAATAAGGTGGGGGTGGCTTCCTGTTCTATTCACTTAATTACTTCCTGTGATTAATCGATTAGTTTGTGTCATTATCGATAATCAGATTGAAATGAAAATCGATTGATTAATCATAAATAATCGTCCAGCACTATTATATATATCTAGCTATAAAATTATGTCTATAATCATAATATATTCTAGCTACTGTACGTATACGTAATAATAATATACATCATATAGATCGCTTATAATATTATATTATACTATCACAGTTTGCCTTTATATTTTCTCATACACAGTTATTATATCTGGATAATACAAGAACCTTAATTAAATACATGAATTAATGGTGATAGCCATGATACATGGTATGAATAATAATAATAATATTATTATTATTTACATTAACTGAGGTGTAGCTGACAGACAAGTACCCAAGACCAATACACTGATATGTACAATAATATCATACACACTTTTGTCTACTTGTGTTGATAGATTCAAGGTTGGCAGGTCTCGGCTGATAAGATGGAGGCTTCTGGTGTATGTACTTCATCAGAGGGACACTCTGTAAGTAAGAGTGCCTGTAGGGATGGAGGAGGGGACTGATCAACACTTGTACACAGGGGTCCCCCAGGGACTGAGTGATAGATGGTAGCGTTGTCTGTCCTCCTGTCTGGACACTTCATATTACATATCCGTGAGCTCTCATGGAACATCTCAGGTATGAGATTATAGCATACCTGGTGGATGTACCTTGCTGACATTTGTGTGGGAATGTAAGACAAATTTAGGGGACCAAATATGAATACACACTACCTACCCATTCAACACATAATATAGAGATACTTACATTCTAGACACACACCTTACATACGTACATAGATACACACTACACACTACATAGAGATACACTGTAAAACCACTGGTGGAAATATTCTACCATTATTGGTGGATTTGATGAATGTGTCATCACCTGCATGCTCAAATATTGTCATGGTTGTTATTGGTGACAAGACGAGAGTAATAAATGCAACAAAGTATAGTGTGGCAAGAATGTACACATGTGTACTTTGTGTGTGGGGGAGGTGGTGGTGTGTGGCTTGTCTACAAAGGTGCATGTATGTGTACAAGCAAACATACACATACCCACCCATACACCCATTTGAGGAGGGGCTGCTGTACATGTACATATCAGCCACACAAAAAATGCAAACACAATGGTAACCATAGTAATCAATATGTCTGCAAAAGCACACAGTTGTTATAAAACACACGTCTTCTCACCCAGTACAGACTTCCTGTTCCTTTATACGGAGTTACTATTAATAACTAATATTGGTCCAAAAACGGGAGGTTATCAACTAACCTTGCCAACTGACAGAGAAAATCTGTGTAATTCGGTTTATCCACCAGAGGAGATATCACAGCGTCCTTGATGTCCAGGGCTTCTTTCAACTTCCTTCAGTTGGAGAAGAAAGAAAACAACACACACACAAAATTCCAATAGTGATCAGAGAATGTACAACTACATAGAAGCAGTGCATGTACACACGCACGCACGCACACACACACACACACACACACACACGCACGCACACACACACACACACACGCACGCACACACACACACACACACACACACACACACACATGCACACACCACACATACATACACATTGAGCAAAACAACACATACACAACAATAGTGACCAGAGAATGTACAACTACATAGAAGTAGTGCATGTACACACACACACACATACACTCACTTATAGGGTTTGAACAAAAGTCTATGGGGTGCCATTTGTGAAAAATATGGCATATGATGCAAATTATGTAAATTATAATGATAATGTAAATTATGATATTTATAATATCCCCTATTTCTTAACATCACTGATATTTAAAGGATATTACCATTGTTTCCTAAATATCATTGATATTTATCCATAATATTAAATAAATAAATATATATCGATATTTAGTAAATATATCCGTGATAATAAAGAAATTATGACTAGATCACATCATAGACTCTAAATACTCATGCGCTTCATACAGTTGGTGTAAACAAGTCTACTGTCCATAGATTTCCATGATGGAATGTAGGGGACAGTGGGATGGAGACACTGAACCTACAATAATTAGAATATTATTGTAATAACAATGTGTGGGTGTGTTTACATAAACTGATTCTCCCCTACCCTGTACACAAACAAATGATAACACAACACTCTCTCTCTCACACACACACACACACACACACACACACACATGCGCGCACACACACAAACATAAACAAACAAACAAAAACACACTCACATGCACATGCATGCACACACACACACACACACACACACACACACACACATACACACACACACACACACACACACACACACACACACACACACACACACACACACACACACACGTTCACACACACACACACACACACACACACACACACACACACACACACACACACACACATTCACACATACACACACACATTCGCTGTTGCTGATGTTGGTGGTGACAGGAAATTGGTCTGATCACTTTGGTGAATGTATGTGCGTTGCATGGTGACTGCAATTGTGCTGTATGAATCACTCTTTTTCCTTTGATTTATCTGTTTTATTTATCTATCTGATTTACCATGAAACAATTGACAAATAAATTAGCTACCAAAAGGTCAGCAAGTGGCTGGTCTGGACACATGGTGTATGTACATAGCATGAGCATGATACTAACACACAATTGAGGGTAACACTATATAACACACACACACACACACACACACACACACACACACACACACGCACACACACGCACACACACGCACACACACGCACACACACACAAACCTGTTTTTATAACTGTAGTAAGAGGCATCCCGAGGGATTGGACAGAGGTTCTTACTGAAACAATAAAGCACTTGTGGACTGAACGAATACTGCAGAAAACATGAATGGAGAAAGAGAGATTCAATCATGTACGTACGTAGGTGTACACAGTACTCTGTATGGTAAGTATTGCAGTAGGAAAACACACTTTGTTAGGGCATAGGTACATACATTTGCATGTACCTACATGCAAATATAAGTGGTTTAATACAGGTGAAGAGTGTATGCAAATGAAGGCATAAAATCTCAGTATCGATACACACTAGCTGACAGGACTGAGTGGTATGCATTCAACTCACTTTGCTTCCACAACAATACCCGGAAGACTTCATCGTGTTGTCCACATGTTCCGAGAAGACCTCGTACAACTTTGTACACATCTTGTACACATTGGAGGTTTTCTTGTTGTACAGCCAGGCATTGTCGAACATCAGCCACATGTCATTGCAGAACTGAGTATGGTAAGACACAGGAAGAAAGTATAATACATAGACACAGGAAGTCAGATATACTGACACAGGAAGGAAGTATATGATATGTGGACACAGGAAGCAAGATACACAGACACATGAAAGGATGATACAACAGACAAGAGTCAAAGTGTACTTAACGCAATACTCCATGTACACATACACTTATGCAACAACAGTAATAACACACAATACAGCGTTCTGGTTAGGCACCTACCTCCCACCACATGTAGGTACACACATCTCCTACCTCCCACCACATGTAGGTACACACATCCCCTACCTCCCACCACATGTAGGTACACAGCCTCCCCTACCTCCCACCACATGTAGATACACACATCTCCTACCTCCCACCACATGTAGGTACACACATCTCCTACCTCCCACCACATGTAGGTACACAGCCTCCCCTACCTCCCACCACATGTAGATACACACATCTCCTACCTCCCACCACATGTAGGTACACACATCTCCTACCTCCCACCACATGTAGGTACACAGCCTCCCCTACCTCCCACCACATGTAGATACACACATCTCCTACCTCCCACCACATGTAGGTACACACATCTCCTACCTCCCACCACATGTATGTACACACATCTCCTACCTCCCACCACATGTAGGTACACACATCCCCTACCTCCCACCACATGTAGGTACACACATCCCCTACCTCCCACCACATGTAGGTACACACATCTCCTACCTCCCACCACATGTAGGTACACACATCCCCTACCTCCCACCACATGTAGGTACACACATCCCCTACCTCCCACCACATGTAGGTACACACATCCCCTACCTCCCATCACATGTAGGTACACACATCTCCTACCTCCCACCACATGTAGGTACACACATCTCCTACCTCCCACCACATGTAGGTATACACATCCCCTACCTCCCACCACATGTAGGTACACACATCCCCTACCTCCCACCACATGTAGGTACACACATCCCCTACCTCCCACCACATGTAGGTACACACATCTCCTACCTCCCACCACATGTAGGTACACACATCCCCTACCTCCCACCACATGTAGGTACACACATCTCCTACCTCCCACCACATGTAGGTACACACATCTCCTACCTCCCACCACATGTATGTACACACATCTCCTACCTCCCACCACATGTAGGTACACACATCCCCTACCTCCCACCACATGTAGGTACACACATCCCCTACTTCCCACCACATGTAGGTACACACATCTCCTACCTCCCACCACATGTAGGTACACACATCCCCTACCTCCCACCACATGTAGGTACACACATCCCCTACCTCCCACCACATGTAGGTACACACATCCCCTACCTCCCATCACATGTAGGTACACACATCTCCTACCTCCCACCACATGTAGGTACACACATCTCCTACCTCCCACCACATGTAGGTACACACATCCCCTACCTCCCACCACATGTAGGTACACACATCCCCTACTTCCCACCACATGTAGGTACACACATCTCCTACCTCCCACCACATGTAGGTACACACATCCCCTACCTCCCACCACATGTAGGTACACACATCCCCTACCTCCCACCACATGTAGGTACACACATCCCCTACCTCCCATCACATGTAGGTACACACATCTCCTACCTCCCACCACATGTAGGTACACACATCCCCTACCTCCCACCACATGTAGGTACACACATCTCCTACCTCCCACCACATGTAGGTACACACATCTCCTACCTCCCACCACATGTAGGTACACACATCTCCTACCTGCGTTGGAATGGTCAGTACGGGTTTCTGATTCGTTGTCTCCAGAGTTGATTTCAAATCTTAAACTTCCAGTTTCTGTCCACTTGTGAGTGGGACTCTTCATTTGATCAATAGTGGAGTGAGGAGTCACATTCTGAGACTGGTACAAGATAAAACCCATGCAAGTTTACACAATATTGGAGTAGGTACGTATGTACGTATTTGCATACGTATAATATATGTACATATCAGTTCCTACATAATATTATATTATGTACATAAGATTTGTATACTGAAATAGCCTTAACTACATTCATCATCTGTGTACATACACATGTACCTTGATATCGGGTGTGAACGGGTCTGAGATAGGTCCAGGAGATGCCACCAGAGATGACACACTCTGTACCTGCTTGATAGGGTCACTGGACAGTGGCACTGGAAGGACGTAAGCAGAGAGGCATGAAAGGAGATATAGACATACATAGGTACATCTATTACACATTATACATACAGACCTTTAGTATTATTCTACATAATATGTACACAAACGTATGTACATAAAAGTATGTATGCACATACAATAGGAAACTTTGGGTGGGCAAGTGGGCTGAATTATGTACATACATGTAGGGGAGGACAAGAGTGTACACCAGCACCACAACTCACTGGAGCTATTGCCGTCCATCATTGTGGAGGAGGGAGGATATGATCCAGCAAAAGGATTCACCGTCTCTTGGTTGAGAGGAGGTTGAGACTGAGGTGGTATCATGGAGTGTGGCCCAGCAGGGACATGTCGAGGAGCTGCAGACAACACAGAGACACCACCAAGAGCATACGTACCTACGTGTGTACACATCTGTGTATGTGCGTCTAAGTATGATGAACAAGCACACATGTGCACCAACACATACAGTGAATTCTCGTCATCTGCCAAACCTTTCAATCCATCACAATATCCCAGTACAAGACTAAATCTACAATCAGTAATGGATACCCAGTTAATCTACCAAACTCATTAATGTACACACACAAATATACATACACACATGTACACTCACAATATACACCACTTTTTTCCTTTGATTTATCTGTCTACACAATTGACAAATAAATTAGCTACCAAAAGGTCAGCAAGTGGCTGGTCTGGACACATGGTGTATGTACATAGCATGAACATTGGTACAAACACACACTTGAGGGAAACACAATAATACACACGTGCACATACACAACACACACACACACACACACACACACACACACACACACACACACACACACACAGGGCACACACAAGGGCACATGCATGTATCCCACACATACATGTGTGTACATGTACACCACATGCATACACACACCACACATGTACACTAGTGTTGCCACCATACAGGAATATCTGTACCACAATACTGTACAGGTTAGTACCACGATATATTCCATATCACAATATTGCATATGGATCACATGTTGATCACTACAGGTATAGCTACCACTGTAGACATTTTACTGCATACAAGGCTCTCTTAGCTGCTAGTCAGGTTGTCAAGATAAAGATCAGTTGGTTAGCATGCTCAGAACCTCCATAGCAGCTCCAAACATATGGAATTACATAGCTGCACTACCTACCACAGTTGATTAATTAACATGTGACAATCAGCTGATCAAAGGTCAGAGGTCAGTGTACTGGATAATGACTTGTTTGGACACCCTTTATGGAAATGCTCTGAATTGCCATATGAAGCACTGTATGATATTGTATCATGATTGTTATGTATCACAGTATGTCGTGAATTGCCATTATCGTGTATCATCGTATTGTATATCAAATAGGTAAGTGAAGAACACACAGTATGTAGTCCTGTAGATTGTGAGGAAATACATGTGTCCATGTCATTGTACAGGTTCTGAAAACAACACTCTCTTCCAGTCACTTCAAACAGTACATAAACAGTATCAGTCAGTGATTGATCACAAGTGACTGAGTTGTTCACACATTATACAGTACTGCACTGAGAGGACAAGTGGAGGAACTGCAGTACAGGGTTCAGTGACATGTCAAATGGGCTACATGGGGAACTGTACTCACCACCAATGTCACTGTTCTCCCTGGAACACTTGCTTTGCAGAATTGAACTAGAACAAGGCTGATCTGGCCTCTTTCTACTACCATCTACATTTGAATAAGAAGTAAACAAGCTTAAGCAACACTGAACAGCTGACACAAGTGACTGTGAAAGGTGGAGTGGACGTACAAAGCGTCTAGCACGTCCAATGATGTCTGCCAGGACCTGTACCAGTAGCTAGTCTGTATCTATGGACGTATAGCAGCGATAAAGCTACGATCCCGTACTCGGTATAACATCACTGATCATGATGAGGAAAAGCGGGGCAACCGGGAACACCTGGGGAACTGGAGAATGAGCGTCTTCGGACAACGTTAATCTTCACCTATGGACAATTTGCAAGTGTCTTTCGATATCGAATCACCTGTCCAGTATGTAGATAACACAGACATGGACGTACGTATATCAGTAGCTCCTGATCAGCACTAGTGCTCGAGGAGCTGGCATTGATTCCAAGATACGTACCGCAGTGTTCCAAGTTACCCCGCAATTCCACCGACAGTACAAAACCTGTGACAATAGCTAGCTTTAGGGTACTTTGATGCGTAAATCAGAGAGTGACTATCGATCAGTGACTATACAATGAAGCTTACCAGATCGAATCTTCAATACTTGGACTTTGGCCGGGTCGAAAGAGGGATCTACGTCTCAGCCATTGCGTTACCTTTCAACTGACAACGCGAGGATTCCTTATCCTCTGGAGAACTGGAAGACGTTACGTTTTCTGCCATCAATCTACGTACAGGATAACAACGGAGTTAGCGAACGAATGTCAGTTAGGTGGGTGTGTCCAGTTAAATATACACTCCTGTTAGTCTATGAGAAACAGGAATTCCCCCTTCACTGATCGTCTCGCTTTCCACCATTTGACTGCATGGTCCAGGACAAGGAGGAAACTGGATCGTCTGATATGATCAATGTTTGACGAGAACGAGTGGTCACCCTTCTAATGTCTTCTCAAAGACCTGTGACTTGAAGGACTAGAGGACATCATATACGAGTGAGTTCTATACTTCGTTAGTCGATGATAGGCAGACTACATGTGATATTCTCAGCAAACCGTACAGCGGCTGGTCCACACGTGATCTAATGAGTGTTCGTATTCATACGCTGATAACATGTAGGAATGTTGGTCCACTGAGTAGATATTATTGTACATATTATGTGTGTGTAGGTAATGTATGTACATATATGGTATGTACGTATGTATGTGCCCAGTTCACATACATGCATACATATGACAGTGTAGTGCTTGATCCACCATTTCAGCTTCTTTCTCGCTAGCTCTCTTTGTTACCACATTCAGGTTTGACGGGATACATGTTTGTTATGCCCCCTATTGTTGGCTACATGGGAACATGCTTAGTGTTAGGAAGAAATGTAGGGAGGGCAAAGTGATATCTCTTCCAAACACTGAGTGTATTCCCATGTACCCAACAAAAGCACGGTATAACTAATACATGTACAGGTGTGTTTGTACATACTGTACTGTAGCCCACTGTACTTGTGTGCTGTAAATGTGAGTAGAATCTGTGATGAATGTTGATTCATGCAATTACATATGTACATATGTTCCTCCAGAAATGAAAGCAGCTATTGATGAACCGACAAAGAGAGCCACTGAGAAAGAAGCTGGAATGGTACGTCAAGTAGTACACTGTCATATGTACATACAGTACATCTTTATGTACGTACTAGGCTCACATACGTACAGTGTGTGTACATACTGTGTGTAGTATTATCTGCATACATATCGTATTCACTAGTGCTGGGACGATTAATCGATTAATCAATTAATCAATCAATATTCATTTCAAATCTGATTATCGTTAATAGTGCAAGCAAATTGATTTATTACAGATAATTAAGTGAGTAGACCAGGAAGCCACCCCCAACTTATTACCCAATTTACTCCATGGTTTCAATTCCTACTTGGACTCTGTGGACTTCACTTCATGTCTATTGATGAGTACTTAGTCTAATGGAGTGAGAGTGGTTTCCGGTTACACCTACTTAATTACTTCCAGCAATTAATTGATTAATCAATCAGTTACTGTGTACTGATTATTGATTTGAAAATTTCAGCCGATTCCCCTACTAGTAGCCCTAGTATTACAGTGTATGTACATACTGTGTGTAGTATTATCTGCATAGTTATTGTATTCTTATGTACATGTGGACCCTGTGCTGTAGAAGTACATGGAGATTGTAGTGAAGGAGAAGGCAGCCAAACAAGAACAGCACCAGTCGTCCAAACAGAATGGAAGAATAGATGAGTTTGGTATCCCCCTACCTTCCAATGACTCTTACAGGTACGTACTAGCATACATGAGGGGTGTGTACAGTACATGTGTACCCATGCACTATCATGTCCATATATGTACACACATGTACTACGATCACACCTCACACTCAACTCTGCTTGTATTCATTAGCGGAATGTACATGTACGTACAGTAGGGACCAACAAACAAACAAACAGGAACAAACACCTTTAAGACAAATATCTCCTTAATACAAACCAATTCAAGAGCTTTGGTTTACTGTAGTAGTGTACCTATGGTAAGCAAATCCTGATAAGAACATCCAATAACAAGAACTGATTTTGTAGGTCCCTTGTAGTTTGTCTCAACATTTTTGTACTGTACATACATGGGTACTTATGTCCAGTTGATTACTTGTACACGAGTACTGTGTGTGTCATGCTAAGGTCTGCACTGTACCTGAATGGTACATACGTACGTACTTCAATTACATACACACTCACAGCACACCCCATCACACACAAGCAGTGTGTTCACTATCTTAACTCTGTGCACCTGTTAGTACTCACTGTTGGTCTTCCCCTGTGCAGCTTTGGTGAAGGATCTGTGGATTCACCATTTGAAGATTGGTGAATGAGCTCATTGACAAGATGAAATTGTTGGTTTATTCATGCTATTAGCTATAGACTAAGTATTATTCCCACTGTATATCTCTCATCTAGCTTTGTATGTATGTATATCATAATATCGATCTGTCGTGTATGATATTATATTCCATTATATTGTTTAGATTCCTTCATTTTTTAATATTATAATAATTATTATGTAATAATACTAATCATACAGAATATAATAATTATAATGAATTATGTATAATTTGCTAATTGTTGTGTTTATATTACACTATATAATATTATATTACTCATTATATTTATAATATGGTTTAGTTATTCTATAACTCATTCAACAGATAATTATCAAATTTAAATAATTGCAGTACATATACAGATAATAGGATAATAGGATAATGGAGGGGTTTCGATTACGTAATAGGAAAATAATACAACAAATTCAAACATGTACAGCCATGACATGCAATGTTCAGAGATTAACAAAAACTACTACTTAATTACAGTTACAGTTTTTATGGCTGACAACTTTGGTTTGACAAACTCTTTCTTCTCCTTTGGTATAGAGAACAAGGTCACTTGTTTCAGTACCTTGTTTCTTCCCAATCCAGTTGCAATAGGCTCACATACACCAGTGTTGTTCTGAACATCGAAAGTGACCTTCACTACTTTCATCTCTGCAGCATACTTCTCCATCTCCTTCTGAATCAACTCATCTTCACTAAACTCTCCGTCTTCCCAATCCTGTCAATAATAATGAACAAGACCACAATAATAAACAACTGACCTCAAAGGTCAGACACTCTACATCTACAGTAGATAGTGCTGGAGGACAGGATGAGAATGAAGATGTGGATGTTTACAACATTCAGTGATAATTCCTCTTTCTGGACCACTACAAAATGATCTTGTTTGTCCAGTACACACTAAAGTACTCTCGTAACCTGACAAAGTTACTGAATGAGTGAATGGTGTCCTGATATAATATGTAGTCACATGATTGTCACATGTACACAGTACAAATAACTGATGTACTTTGAGACAAAGATGTAACTACAGGTGTACTGTGTACATAACTACTTGGAATTAGAGGTACTCATGGATCAATGAGAATTGATAGACAATATGCATTTTTACACCCACTGCCCACAATAGTGGGGTCATCAGCTTCAACGGTGAATGAATTCATGCGAATGTATAATGTATTATAGACAGCTGTGAGGATCGTGTTTTTGTCCATCTATTGCAAATATAACCAAATTTAAGCCTTTCTTGTAGGAACACCACTTGCCAACGACAGGAAATAAGGTCTTTCAACTAGTTGGACATTATTGCCTGTCATTAGCAAATGGTGTTCATAAAGGAATTAAAGCCTTACGTTTGGCAATAATTGCAGTAGAAGGTAAAGAAGTACAAAGTTTGACAATCCAGTCACATGCAGCTGTCTATACTACACCATACATTCACATGAACTCATTCATTGTTGACCCTGGTGACCCTATTATTGGGGGTGGTGGGCATAAATTTGCATATCGCCTATTTGGTGATGAACAAAGAACTGTTAATTCATAAAGATACTGAAGTGGAGCCTCCATAGCAATGACCTAATGGTAAACACATCCTTATCTCAACACAATACAAATACACACACAAAATCACAAACGTACATACATCAGCTGTTCAATCACACATTGGAGTCAACATACCAAAGGTGAAATGATCACAAGCTCTTCTAGTGGTACTTGTCTTGTAGCAAGTGATTTCATCACAGGTAGAGGTGGAATATACCACATTGTAACTCTCCTCAACTTTGCGTTTACAACACAGACGGTGGCCAGTGCTTCTGCTACATCATCATCTTTACCAACACTTGATCCTGCAAATTATAAGGAAGTGAACATGTTATCAATTTAGGATGAAAAAAAAAAACAATAACACTGTTGTCATGGAAAGTAGAAATAACCTTCAATTAACTCACCAGACACTTCAAGGTCTTCAATTGTGGCATTACCTGCTACACCATGTAGCACTGGCACCATGAAGTAGGGTTTATAATGTAGGTACAGTCTCCTCAGAGTGGTATTCTTTGCCACTGAATGAATCAGCTCTGACTTACTCTGCTCATTGTCAATGTCCTATTAGATGAAGAGGATTTAGAAATTAAAGGGTTAAGTCCTTTGTTATTCAACAGATCATATTTTACTCACTGTTTTAAGATCATACACGTGAAGTGTTAAATCCACAATGGTAGTGCTAGCATAAATGGCTGGCAATGTAGACAGTGTTGTCACTTGCACTCCAAGGTTCAACCTCTCCATTGATGTCACACTGATTAGACTACTGGCATCTAAAGGTAAATAATAATAAAAGCACTTCACTGACAAACATTATACACACAAAGTTGTACACAAATTCTACAAATAGCAGGTCATGTACATAAATACATAATACGTCAACTACAAGTACACATGAACAGTGTAAGCTGAATAAGGCATGTTATGTAGCACACACTGCAAAACACACTAGTACACATGTGGAATAGTGCATTGGACATTGAATAAGATAAACATACAAATAATTCACTAACAGGATGTCTCACCTGCTGAGGACAAGTGATCTACCCTGAGATGTAAATACTGCAAATGAACATTTGCTTGTAAGATAGAAATGACATGAGGCAAAGATGATGAATTGAGATGGTCAAAAGGAAATCTCAGTTCTCTCAAGTGAGTACATTTACTCAAACAGTGAGCAATAGCAAGAGTATCATGAGGAGTGAGATGGAGATGAAAATAAAGTGATTGGTTGAGGTGATGTACAATGTTTTGTGTCAAATCTGAGTTTTGGGACTCGTAAAGAGAGTGAAAAAGATACAAAAGGTGAGGATCATCATTGGTACACTGTGATGGGAGAGACAAAGAATGTGAAGAGAATAGACTACGAAGAGAATCAAGAAAGGAAGGATCATAATCGGGTTGGCACAGAAATCTGGAGACCTTGGGTGAGGATAGACCTGTCAGACCAGCATAGAAACGAATCACCATGGCGAATTTAGGGTTGGAAATGTTCTGTTTCAAAAACTTCAGTTGCTTCTTTGTTGAAAGCTGAGAGATGTGATAAGCGGTGAAGAATTCTTGATTGGTCGTGTGGGAAAAGTTGAAACTACATCTGGCTGCGAACCCAACTGAGCTGGAGTGTTGGTGGAGGAGTCCTTTGAAGAGAAATTCTTCGATGTACTCTTTTGATTGGAGGGTGGGGAAAGCTCTTCGGATATCGGCTTCATCAAACACAAAGGTGGGCGGAGTCTTCATCATGCCTTCATAGGCCAATGAACTAAGAGATTCCAACAATCTCTTCACGTCATCTGATAAACTATTGAGGAGTGGGTCCACTCTACAGGGGATGCCGCTCTTCTTAGATTCCCTTGTGATCACATTACAAATAAATTGGCTGTAGCAGAGGGTCATTGTGGGAGGGAATTTACGACCTGCATAAATGGAACAGAAGATAAAGAGATTCATTGGAATGTAGGCCCCTCCAATAAGGTCCGGACGGGAACGCAGCTCATCCAGCATCTTCTGTCCTTCCTCAGGTTTGGCTTGGAAGAATTCACGGACATAGCTTTGGATGGATTCTTCATCAAATCCATGAATCTCGTAGAACACTGTACTGTGTTCTTGAAGGAATGGGAGGCTTCCGGGACGACTGGTGACAATCACATTGGCTTGAGGAAGGCTTCGACCTTGAATGATTTCCTGGAAGATGCTACCGTTTCGAGTGGAGAGGAGTTCTCTGACTTCATCGGCTCCATCGAAGATGAAGAGAACATCTTTTCCTGATGTATCGATCAGAGATTGGCTCAACTCAGAGAGGTCCAGTTTCCTGTCTCCCGAGGCGTAGTATGACAGCAGCTCCTCCAGGTCCTTGGCACTAGACACAGTCTTCTCCCTCAGAGGAAAATAGAGCACTAAGGTGTAGTCACTCTCCACTTCCTTCCTGGCTAGTGCTCGGCTGATATGCTTCAGAAGGGTTGTCTTCCCGATACCTGCATGACCGTAGATGACCCTCAGACTATCACTCCCTTTGCGAAGAAGCTCTGAGGCATCTATGTAACGATTGACCTTCTTGCCTTCTCCTCCACAGTGTCTGTATTTTTGGAGGAAAACAAGGGGATCGTTTACCTTCTCTGGGTCCTTTGGTACATCTGGCTTGCCCGGGAGTACTGCTAGTCGAACATACTCCATTTTCCTCCCTCCTTCTCCTACCTTGAACCTTTCATATTGGTTGTAGACATGGCCCTTCAGTTTCTGGACCAGTGGGTCCCCAAGTGGATCCTAGGGGGCATATGTAAATAGTTCTTTTATGAATGAGCTGAAATAAGTATGTATACACTTTATATTATAACATTGCAATATACAGTGAGAGACTAGGACATCAATCACAGATATACAAAGTACACACATACCTAGTATATGGTATACACAGTTGGTATAGAAATGTAGGAATACAGTGTGATGGAGACCCCAAGCCTACAACTGTCACAACAGACCCCAGGGGGAGTTTACATAACATGACCACCTATACAAACAATGAACTCCTAACATACACCAGTTCACCCTCATGAGGGAATCATGGATCCCTTATTAGTATACCATCCATCTTGGAATCAAGTATAAAGGAGTACTGTACTGCTTGAATCTATGGACAATGAGGTCAGATACTAACTCACTTTCTGTGTACTTCCCTGTGGTCTGTCAACAGGACCTAGTATATCATGAGTGCTGGAGGATTCTAATGATACAGGGAAAATGAGAAAGTTGATCTACATACATATACTGTCATGTGAAATGTTACACATAAATCAGCATAATATTATGTAATTTCAATGACATGTGGATAATATCTTGGATGTTCCCACAGGTGAGTGAGATTGGTAAACAGATCAGTGAGGAAGATTGGAAGAAGTATAGTTAAACCTCATCAACAGGAACAGAGCACACAAAACTGGGTATTAATAATGGAGTAAATTATTAGTGGAAATCCCTTGCACTTGTCAATACGCATACATATCGAAAAGACTGTTTAGTGGGTAGGATGGTACCCAGAAAATCCGGAACACGCAATCCAGGAACAATAATTATATTCATAATATTCATAGTGCTATAATTATATTCATTGTCAAGGCCACATGTCACTCACTTGGACAATGAATACCACCTACAGTTACAGGATGTACAAGGACTATATTATATATACTCACACACACACACACACACACACACACACACACACACACACACACTCACTAGCACACACATGTACGTATGTACCCCACACACACCACACATGCACACACACGTACATACAAGTGTGTACATGTCTGTGCTCTGGATAATGACATGTTCAGACATCCATTATGGGAATCATCTTACAGAACTACCATAACTATATGAAGTGCTCATTGTCCAATCCAGTAACCTCCACTTGAATAATAATATTATGATTAAAACACTATGAATACTATGAATATAATTATCGTACTGGTTCTCCAAGCTCTCTCCACACACTACACCATGAACTGTACATACAACATCACAGTCAGTACTCCATACTAATCACCTCTCAATACCCTGGTACAGATACACTATAAATGCCTTAAACACATTCAGGTACCCAATAGAGCAACCTCCATCCAAACAGTCGTATACCAGGTTCATTTCCTACCACATGTCAAGTCAATAACACACCTCTGGGACTGGTCAGGCTCCATGTGTCATTAGTGATAATCAATTTCTCCAAGTCTTTGGCCACATTGGGTCCCAAACGATCCTTGATGACACCAAGGAGGAACTTCCATGTAGCGGGATAGCCGGACCCACACTGCCCGTCCCTCCAGTACTTCAGAGCCAGCAATCCTCTCAATGCTTCCTGCGGTTGCTCGACATAGTACTTCATCATATCAGCACTCAGACCCAAGGAAATGGCATATTCGTACCAAAGTGGACAATTCTTCAATATTCCTTGTAGACCAATATCAGACGGAGTCATGTCTGTAGGGCATATAATTAATAAGATAAATAGCAAACAATTATAATCAAAACAATTAATGATCTTCATAATTGTGTATGATGTACAGGTAATTAGAATTTCACAAATGACTTTCAATATACGCAAAGGTATAGGACCTGATGACAAATTTGTACATACGCATAAACACAAAATAATGCACACTGAGATAGGAATGTGTACATTAACAACTGATTTCTAGTTAAGAATGTGAAATATGTGATCCTGTAGATAGTGAGGATGTAGACACACTACTATACATGTAGCTAGACATGTAGGAATTCATCAGTTAACAAGTAATTCGAGTTTAAAAACTCGTGGGGCTGCCGCCCCCCGCACTCGAATTACTTGGCGTCTTTGTTAGGTTTAGAAGAACCTTCGCTGAAGTTATTACGTTCGGCGGAGCTTCAGCGCACGAATTCTAGCCCAATTTCAAATTGTCAGCGTTCGAAATCGGCCATCTTTATTTCGCGCAATATAAATTTTAAGATAAATTCATTGTTGCGGTTACGCGTAGGAACACATATTATATATATATATATATCTATCTATCTATCTATCGGACGAGCGTTACATACCGGAAGTCGAAATGAAAACAATATAGGGGCTGCCTGCGGCAGCCCCTAAAAATATAGCCTCCCAAACATGAGAATGATGTACAATATGATGGATGTAGTCCTGTAGATGGCAAGGAATACATGTGTCCATGTCATTGTACAGGTTCTGAGAACAACACTCCTTCCAGTTCACTTCAGTACATCTCACATGAATGACACCAAGCAGTCAGTGTATTGATCGGTCACAAGTGACCGGACAAGACGTGAACGAGTGAAATAAGGATTGTTGATGATCATCTATAACAGTAGGTTACAGCTTAAGTGAATAGCTATCAGTAGTGATAGTATGCGTGTGACAGTGTAGATGTGATGAACGGGAGAGTACTTCAACTGGGTATGTCTAATTATTAAGTATAGTCCACAGTTTGACCCCTGAAGTTATGATGCCTAAGAATGGAAGGAAAGATCGCGTCCCTGGGTACCGTCGGACAGCCGTCGATCGCGACCAGTAGGTAAGAAGTAGCTACAGAAGTAGCAGTAAACACAACCATGACGTTGGACTTACTTTCGATATCTTGCAACTGACAACACGAGGATTCTTTATCCTCTGGAGGAATGGGAGTTGTCACTTTTTCCGCCATCAATGTATATACGTACAGGATAACAACGGAGGTGGCGAATTAACGATCGGCCCGGATGTCGGTCAGGTGGGTGTGTCCAGGAAATATAGGTCCTACAGTCTGTTAGTCTACGAAAAACAGGATTTCCCCCTTCACTTATCGTACACTGTCAACGACGTGGCTACATGGTCCAGGGACAGAGAGGAAACTCGATGGTCTGATTCACTCAATCTCTGTCGAGAATGAGCAGTTACCCTTCTAATGTCTTCTTTTTTTTTTGCGAAAAAAATGGCGGTAGGCAAGATGATCGCTCCTCTCGTCGGTGCTCTCTATGTCCTTGTTACTATCAGTAACTTGTTTTCAACAAAGTCAATGTTAAGAACTGTACCCGAAGATCAAGATGCTATTCTTTGTGCCCCGATTCTCAAGCTCAACCATGCTGAATGCGTCCTCGTTTCCATCGGCCGGAACGGCTCCCACCACCAACCCGCTCGCGCTACTAAATCGATCAATCATTACAGATTTGGATTTAGCAAAAGAGGAGATAAGTACAGGCCAAATGTGCTATTTGTCTATCTTTGCCTGTTGCTATCAGGAGACGTTGAACTAAACCCTGGACCGACCTACAAATACCCGTGTGTGAGGTGTGAAAAGCCCGTAAGAAGAAACCAGAAAGGAATTCAGTGCGATATCTGTGACCGATGGTACCACTCAAACTGTGTTCCTATCTCAGATGCTGAATACTCTAGACTATCAAACTGTGACGATGTCTTTATATGTGCATTATGTAGTCTACCTTGCCTGTCCGAAAGCTTTTTCACTTGTTCATCATCTTCATCATCACCATCACCGCCACCACCACCATCACCCCTTTCATCATCCTTACCATCGCCACCTTCCCTATCATTGTCATCACTCCCATCAATGTCACTGTCATCATCCTCAGTACATGCTCCTAGTAATACTCAGTCACCATCTTACATCGCCACCAGAAACTTATCATTTAACCCATCATCTCAACAAACTGGCCTTCATATTGTCCATGTCAACATTCGCAGTCTTTTGCCACATCTTGATGAGTTGAAACTGACCATTCTCAAACTCAACCCTGATGTTATTGCTGTGTCTGAAACCTGGCTTGACCACTCTGTTATGGACAGTGAAATTGAAATTGATGGCTATCAGGCTCTCAGGTATGATCGCAACCGTCATGGGGGTGGCGTAATCATCTACTCTCGAAACAGCTATCAGGCAACTAAGAACTTGAACATCTCAGCAAATGGAAGTTATGTTGAAACCATCTGGACCGAACTAAATCATAAGTCATTTCCATTTCCATTATTGTTAGGTTGCTTTTACCGTCCTCCAAGTACTCCACTGACTTCTGTCAACCAGCTGTTCTCAGAGATAGAAACTGCCTTATCCTGTTACAGAAATGTTATTCTTTGTGGTGATGCTAACATAAATGTATCTGACTGTAGTAACCACCCAATGAAAAATCACTTGATGGAGCTCATAAACTCTTACCATCTTTACCAACCTTTAACTACCCCAACGAGAATCACCTCCTCTACTAGTACCATCATAGATCTCTTCCTTATATCCAACCGCAACTTAGTATCCTCTGCTGGTACTCTCAATGTTGCCATTGCTGACCACCTCATGACCTTTGTCACCCTGACTTGGAAGCGCCCAAAGAATGTGTCTACTCTTATCACCAGAAGGTCTTTCAAGAAATTTGACATCTTATCTTTTCAAGAAGATCTACAACAGTTGCCTTGGTCTGTTGTTGAAACTTTTGACTCACCAGATGATAAATTAGATACATTCGAGAAACTCTTCAATGACTGCCTCGACATCCATGCTCCCTGGAAGACCTTTCGCTCAAAACGGAAATCGCCTCCATGGATCTCTGCCACCCTCCGCAAGACCATTGAGAAGAAGAACAGGCTCCTTGCAAGATTTCGAAGGTCATCATCTCCAGCTGACTGGACCTTGTACAAGAAAGAGCGAAACCAGGTGACTCGTCTGCTCCGTGACAGCAAAAGGACATACTTTTCCACACTAATCTCCAAAGGAACTTCTCCATCCTACCTGTGGAAAGCTATCAAGTCAGCTGTGCCTTCCTCCACTACAAACTGGAAATCTTTTCAATGTGACTCACTTTCCCTTGCCAACAAATTCAATCGCCATTTTGTATCTATCTCTTGTTCCACAACTCCACCTCAGTCTATCACCCACCCACCTTCATACACTATTCAACCCCCCTCACATACCGCCATGACTCCACCTAAATCTGTCACGTATCCACCCTCACACACCATCCTAACACCCTCACATACCACCATAACTCCACCTCGATCTGTCACTCATCCAACCTCACCCTCACACACCATCCAAACCACTTCATCTATCACTTGCCTCCACCTCAAACCCATCTCAACTGAAGCCTGTCTTGATGTGATTCGCTCTCTAAATACCAACAAAAGCACTGGATCCGACAACATCCCGCCTTCCATCCTAAAACCAGTTGGCCCAATCGTTGCTCAACCCTTAACGGACATCATCAACTCCTCACTCCTATCCAGTAACTTTCCCAAGGAATGGAAACTAGCCAGAGTTAAACCACTACATAAAGGTGGGGAAAAACACCTCCTGACTAACTACCGACCAATCTCACTCCTGCCTACTTGTAGCAAAGTTATAGAACGGGTAGTACATACTCAGCTGACTGACCATCTTGATGCAAACAATCTTGTCTACCCCCACCAGTCTGGGTTCCGTCCAAAGCACTCAACAGCAACCACGCTCCTTAAGATCACAAATGACTGGCATCAAGCTCTTGATTCAGGTTTACTAGTCGGTGTCCTCTACCTAGATGTGTCCAAAGCTTTTGATACCGTAGATCACTCCTTGCTACTGAAGAAACTGGGCCAAGTTGGAGTCTCACCACCTTCAGTAGAATGGTTCAGATCCTATTTGTCTGACCGCTCCCAATTCACCATCATTGATAACACCAAGTCAGAACCTGACACCACCCTCGCCGGCGTTCCCCAAGGTTCCATACTAGGACCCACCTTATTTGCAATCCATGTAAATGACCTACCCCTCTCGTGTCCAACTGATGCATCTACGATATTGTTTGCTGATGACACAACCATCTACACCACAGGAACGTCTGTACAGCAGATCAGGTCCACCCTCATATCCGCACTGACCAGCTGCAACAACTGGATGACAGACAACAAGCTCAGACTAAATTTATCCAAGACGAAGTGTATGCTCATACACTCATCCAAGTTGAACCCTCCTCCCCTTGATATCTCACTAGACAGCACCTCAGTAGAGCAAGTTAGCACATTTAAGCTCCTCGGCTGTATAATAGACCACCACCTCACTTGGAATAGCCACATCCAGTACATATCGAGTAAAGTGTCAAGAAGTATCAACCTACTACGTCGACTCTCATGGTTCTTACCTAGATCAGCTCTGCAAATGTACTACCAAACATATATCTTACCGAGCCTAGACTACTGTGATGTGGTGTGGACAAACTGCCCTTTGAAACTGTCAACCAAACTGGAAAGACTCCAAAACTTCGCTGGACGTATTATCCTTAAGGTACCAAAGCAAACCTCTGCCACATGGGTCAGGAAGGAGTTAGGATGGTCTACCCTTACAGCAAGGCGTAAACTACATGTGGCCACTCTAATGTTCAAGCTGAAAAACAAGTTAGCTCCTGTCTACCTGTCAGCAATAATGACTCCATCCTCCCACCTGCACCAGCATAACACAAGATATGCCGCCACTGATTGCTTCCATCTGCCACAAGCCTCCACCAACCACGGAAAAGATGCTTTTAGTTTTACTGGCCCGAAAGTATGGAATTCACTACCAGCGGAAGCAAGACAAATGAATTCATTGCATGGTTTTACCACATTTGTTCGTACTTATTTGAATTCAATTTGTTAATGTTCAGCTCCTTATTTTTTTAACCTAATATATGCTAATTAACTTAAATTATTTTAATACTACCATTACAGCTTACTGTTATATTTATAAAAATGACCCTTAATGCTTATTTAATTGTATTTAGTTTTTGTCTTACTCTTTTATGTTCTCTGTCGTTGTATTTTTTTTACTGGGCACCTTAGTAGTAGCCCTATGGGCTAGTGGTTGCCCCCAGTATAAATAAGACTTCTGATTCTGATTCTGATTCTGATTCTGATTCGAAGACGTTTGATTTGAAGGACTAGAGGACATCATGTACGAGTGAGGCTCATACTTCGTTGTTGTTGTATTTTTTTTACTGGGCACCTTAATAGGCTATGGGCTAGTGGTTGCCCCAGTATAAATAAGACTTCTGGTTCTGATTCTGGATACGTGTCATTTTGAGGGAATTCGAACAAGGATGGTGTCTTGACCAACATACTTTAGTGCAATGGACACTGCCGGACGAACTGGGTGCCTGGATAATACATACGTAGATACAATACCAGTCACATATATAGGTACATGTATGTATGTGTGTTTGTTTGCATGTGTACATATTTGTGCTACTAATTCCACCCTCATTTTTGAATGAGATGTTAGCATTAAGTGTTCCATTTTCATTTCTGTAGTGTAGAGTCCACTATCACTTCTGGTCTGTTGAAGTACTTGATGTAGATGGACTATATAAGGAACTTTCTGTTCCTCTGTGTGTGTAATCAGGTTAGTTATTTGAGTGTCTTGGTATGAACACGTTTTGATGGTTCTCAAGTACTAACATATGTACTATATTGTGTGTGTACATACCTGCATGTACGTAGTGTGGTCCATTTACCCTTGAACCCAACCAGCAGTTTCTAACTGTCTTGATGAGGTGAGGGACATCGGACATGAAATATAAATATCATTTGTCCTGAGCATAAATATTCTTTGTTCGGTACACTACTCCATATGGAGAGTTCTGTTCATCAGCATGCATGTGGGAGAACTGTCTGTTAGGTGATGCCTGTCACACCTCAGACATATTACCTGTCAGCAAATGTACATATGTGAGATATTTTACCAGCAGTCAAGTCACATGTGTTCTTTGCTTCACCTTAAATCCACTTCCTCCTAAGGCACTAACGACAGCCCACACAATGGGGTAGAGTGTACGACTGGTTATGCCTTGAGTTGGGTAGTGGGGGACTGTAAACTCTTCATTACTGGAAACCCAGCGTATCATGAATGTTAAAATATGTGTGGCAACAGAAGGTTGATTATCCGTTGTGATGGTGGCCATTTTTGTATGTCGGCATCCACATCTCTCAGATTGGTGAATCCAATGAATTCCCCTATTTGTAACGATTACAATGTACTATACAGTGATGAATGTTGTATGCATACGTAAATACGTGCACAGGTATGTATATAAATATATACGTATGTCTGTGTTTTCCACCTGAGTGGGAGTTGTGTACAATATTTACTTTTATCTTGATCTCATCAAAGGAGATTACTACAGAACACTCCCAGTCCTCGGTGTCATTAGTTAGGTTCCATTTTTGGTTGCCTCCAACACCACTTGTTGCTGTAGACCTCCATGTATGTAGTGTTATTTAGTTGAATGAATGAACAGATAAATTATACTACTATTGTTCTATGTATGCAGTACCTGATTGGTCTTGATATAGTTTGTATGATCCCTAAGGTTGGTGTTGGTGGCAGACGTATGTCACTGCACAGTATTTCATAGGCTGCAGCACTGGAGTGGTACTGTAGGTGTACACACAGTCTTACCATCAATGGATGCCATCTCATCCCTTGTGGGCCTTTCATTTCTGAAGCCATTTTCTGTTGATTCCAGAAAATTCTTTTTGTATTGTCCACTGGTAGATTGTTGATATTGCTATCAAATTCTCCAATGATGTGAGATCCTTGTGTATATCTGGATCTTGTACCACACTAACATTATCACTAGCAATTTTATAAAACAATGTCCATTGGAAGTCGGTAGGTTAATAGTTTTTGGGAAATAGCCAATTTTGCTTGTCCGAATATATAGGTGGTGTCCGATAATTGATGCTTCACCCTCAACGATATGTAAATGCATGTAAGTAATGTATGTATTAGTGTTGCACCGATAATCGGATCGGCTATCGGCTATCGGCCGATTATTGGCATTGTCATGTATATATACCCTTGGTAGTGTTCCCATACACTAGTATACAGTCAAACTTCTTTACAACATCGCCCTTGGTAGTGCTTCCAAACACTAGTATAATTTTATTATCAGATCAGCTAAATACATGCATCGGCTAATGCTTGCTAGTAAGTATTGGCAAATCGGATTATCGGTAAAAAAATATATTGGTGCAACACTAGTATGTATATACGTACATATAATACTATGTACGTATGTATATGTGCCCAGTACACATACATGCATACATATGACAGAGTACTACTTGATCCACCATTTTAGCTTCTTTCTCGCTAGCTCTCTATGTTACCACGTTCAGGTTTGACGGGATACATATTTGTTATGCCCACTATTGTTGGCTACATGGGAACATGCTTAGTGTTAGGAAGCAATGTAGGGAGGGCAAAGTGATATCTCTTCCTAACACTGAGTGTATTCCCATGTACCCAACAAAAGCACGGTATAACTAATACATGTACACATTTATTTGTTTGTTGTTTTTTTCCCTTGTGCCTCATTCGGGCTTATGTATTGAGTAATAGGGGTAAGTTATATTAGGTGTGTGTTGTTGTTAAGTGAGATTGTGAGATAGTTTAAATGCTGGCCCTTGTTTTGCTGATGGCAAGGTCCGGGGCACTTAGGGATGTATTCAGTACAGGATCTGGATCCTCTGATGCACAAAATGGAGGACCGGAGTACATACATGGGTACTTATGTCCAGTTGATTACTTGTACACAAGTACTGTGTGTGTCATGCTAAGGTCTGCACTGTACCTGAATGGTACATACGTACGTACTTCAATTACATGCACACTCACAGCACACCCCATCACACACAAGCAGTGTGTTCACTATCTTAACTCTGTGCACCTGTTAGTACTCACTGTTGGTCTTCCCCTGTGCAGCTTTGTGAAGGATCTGTGGATTCACCATTTGAAGATTGGTGAATGAGCTCATTGACAAGATGAAATCCTTGGTTTATTCATGCTATTAGATAGTATTATTTCCAACTAACTGTATATTATCTCTCATCTTGCTTTGTATGTATGCATATCATGATATCTGTCATGCATAATAGTATTATCTATTATTGTTGAGATTTCTTCATATTTTAAAAATATTATGCATGTGTATATTATAATACTATAATCGTATAGCAATAATATTATATATATAATTGGTTTAGTTATATATTATACGTTATAACTCATTCAGCATTAATTATAATATTATTATAATTATCAAATTGCCTAACAGATAATAGGAATATAATACAACAAACAGCCATGACATGTTCAGAAAATACTATTCAACAGTTACAGTTTTTATGGATGACAACTTCGATTTGACAAACTGTTTCTTCTCCTCTGGTACTTCTTCTATGGTCACTTGTTTCAGCACCTTGTTTCTTCCCAATCCAGTGGAAATAGCCTCACATATACCAATGGTGTTCCAAACATTGAAAGTGACCTTCACTACTTTCATCTCTGCAGCATACTTCTCCATCGCCTTCAACTCATCTTCACTCAACACTCCGTCCCAAAACTATCAATAATAATGAACAAGACCACAATAATAAACAACTGACCTCAAAGGTCAGACACTCTACATCTACAGTACATGGTGCTGGAAGGACAGGATGAGAATGAAGATGTGAATGTTTACAACATTTAGTGACAATTCCTCTTCCTGGACCACTACAAAGTGATCTTGTTTGTCCAGTACACACTAAAGTACTCTCGTAACCTGACAAAGTTACTGAATGAGTGAATGGTGTTCTGATATAATATGTAGTCACATGATTGTCACATGTACACAGTACAAATATCTGATGTACTTTGAGACAAAGATGTAACTACAAGTGCACTGTGTACATAACTACTTGGAATTAGAGGTACTCATGGATCAATGAAGTTTGATGGACAATAAGCATTTTTGCACCCACTGCCTACAATAGTGGGGTCATCAGCTTCAAAGGTGAACGAATTCATGTGAATGTATGATGTATTATAGACAGTTGTAAGGATTGTGTTTTTGGCCATCTATTGCAAATATAACCAAACTTAAGCCTTTCTTGAAGGAACACCACTTGCCAACGACAGGAAATAAGGTCTTTCAACTAGTTGGACCTTACTTCCTGTTGTTGGCTAGTGGTGTTCTTAAAGAAAGCCTTGCATTTGGCAATAATTGCAGTAGAAGGTGAAGAATTACAAAATTTGACAATCCAATCACATGCAACTGTCTATACTACACCATACATTCACATGAACTCATTCACTGTTGACCCTGGTGGCCCTATTATTTTGGACAGTGGGCACAAATTTGCATATCGTCTATTTGGCGATGAACAAAGAACTGCTAATTCATAAAGACACTGAAGTGGAGCCTCCATAACAATGACCTATAATGGTAAACACATCCTCATCTCAACACAATACAAATCACACACGTACATCAGCTGTTCAATCACATATTGGAGTCAACATACCAGTAGTTTGTTAGCAGGTAGGTTGAAGCTGAACTCTTCTAGTGGTAATTGTCTTGTAGTAAGTGATTTCATCACAGGTAGAAGTGAGATATACCTCATTCCCACTTTTCTCAACTTTGTGTTTGCAACACAGGTGATGGCCAGTGCTTCTGCTACATCATCATCATTGAATGATCCTGCACATTAAAGGAAGGGAACATATTATCAATTTAGGATGAAAATAATAATAACACCATTTTCATGGTAAGTAAAATAACCTTCAATTAACTCACCAGACACTTCAAGGTCTTCAATTGTAGTATTACCTGCTACACCATGTAGCACTGGTACTGTGAAGTAGGATTCACCACGTAGGTCCAGTTTCCTCAAAGTGGTATTCTTTGCCACTGAACAAATCAGCTCTGACTTACTCTACTCATAATTAATGTTATAGATAGAGAGGATGTAGAAATTAAAGGGTTAAGTCCTTTGCTATGCAACAGATCATATTTTACTCACAGTTTTAAGATCAGCCACGTTGAGTGCTAAATCCACAATGGTAGTGCTAGCAAAAATGGCTGACAATGCAGACAGAGTTGTCTCTTGCACTACAAGGCCCAGCCTCTCCACTGATGTCACACTGATTAGACTACTGGCATCTAAATGTAAATAATGATAAAAGCACTTCACTGACAAACATTATACACACAAAGTTGTACACAAATTCTACAAATAGCATGTCATGTACATCAATACAATACGTCAACTACAAGTACACATGAACAGTGTATGCTGAATAAGGCATGTTATGTAGCACACACTGCAAAACACACTAGTATACATGTGGAATAGGGCATTGGACATTGAATAAGATAAGCATACAAATAATTCACTAACAGGATGTCTCACCTGCTGAGGACAAGTGATCTACCAGGAGATGTAAATCCTGTAAATGAACATTTGCTTGTAAGATAGGAAAGACATGAGGCAAAGATGATGGATTAAGATGGACATAACATTTCAGTTCTCTCAAGTGAGTACATTTACTCAAACAGTGAGCAATAGCAAGAGTATCATGAGGAGTGAAATGGAGACTAAAATACAGTGATTGGTTGAGGTGTTGTACAATGTTTAGTGTCAAATCTGAGTTTTGAGACTCGTAAAGAGAGTGGAAAAGATACAAAAGGTGAGGATCATCATTGGTACACTTTGATGGGAGAGACAAAGAATGCACAGAAGACTGTGAATAGGAGGTATGGGGCTGTGGGTGAGGACAACAGAGGAAAGAAGCTACTTCTGGTGATGAAAGACTTGTAAGACCAGCATAAAAACGCAAGACCATAGAAAACTTTAGGTTGGTAAAGTTCTCTTGCACAAACTGCAACTGCTCAGTAGGTGGTAGGTGGGCGAGGTGGTAGGCTGTGAAAAACTCCTGATTGGTTGTGTGGGAGAAGTTGAACATACTGCTGGTTAGGAATCCCACTGTGCTGGAGTGTTGATGGAGGAGTCCTTTGAAGAGAGATTCTTCAATGCAAACTTCTGGTTGAAGGGTGGGGAAAGCTCTTCGAATGTCATCTTCATCAAATACAAAGGTGGGCGGAGTCTTCATCATGCCTTCATAGGCCAATGAACTAAGGGACTCCAACAATCTCTTTACGTCATCTGATAAACTATTGAGGAGTGGGTCCACTCTACAGGGGATGCCGCTCTTCTTACATTCCCTCATGATCACATTACAAATAAACTTTTTGTAACAGAGGGTCATTGTGGGAGGGAATTTACGACCTGCATAAATGGAACAGAAGATAAAGAGATTCATTGGAATGTAGGCCCCTCCCATCAGGTCTGGACGGGAATGCAGCTCATCCAGCATCTTCTGTCCTTCCTCAGGTTTGGCTTGGAAGAATTCACGGACATATCTTTGGATGGATTCTTCATCAAATCCATGAATCTCGTAGAACACTGTACTGTGTTCTTGAAGGAATGGGAGGCTTCCAGGACGACTGGTGACAATCACATCGGCTTGAGGGAGGCTTTGACCTTGAATGATTTCCTGGAAGATGCTACTGTTTTGAGTGGAGAGGAGTTCTCTGACTTCATCTGCTCCGTCAAAGATGAAGAGAACATCTTTTCCTGATGTATCAATCAGAGATTGGCTCAACTCGGAGAGGTCCAGTTTCTTGTCTCCCGAGGTGTAGTATGACAGCAGCTCCTCCAGGTCCTTGGCACTAGACACAGTCTTCTCCCTCAGAGGAAAATAGAGCACTAAGTTGTAGTCACTTTCCACTTCCTTCCTGGCTAGTGCTCGGCTGATATGCTTCAGAAGGGTTGTCTTCCCGATACCTGCCTGACCGTAGATGACCCTCAGACTATCACTTCCTTTGCGAAGAAGCTCTGAGGCATCTATGTAGCGCTTGACCTTCTTGCCTTCTCTTCCACAGTGTCTGTACTTTTGGAGGAAAACAAGACGACTATTTGCCTTTTCTGGTTTCCTTGGTACATCTGGCTGGCCCGGGAGTACTGCTAGTCGAACATACTCCATTTTCCTTCCTCCTTCTACCTTGAACCTTTCATATCGGTTGTAGGCATGGCCCTTCAGTTTTTGGACCAGGGGATCTGCAAGTTGATCCTAGGGAGCATACATACGAATAACCTTTATTATATGAACGAGTTAAAATGAAATATGCTAAAATGTACATATCGCAATGCTAAAACTTCCTAAAACAGGCACATTGACTGATTAGCACTTCATTAATGTCGTTTACAACACAATTTAGCATTGAACCATAAACACTCTAATGAGTAAAGTGGTAAAAGAAAGACAGAAAGGAATCCCAGCTTTCTTTCACGAAAATGTCAAAAAGTTATCTTCATCTTTTTTCAAGTTTTCCACCGCCCATTTTTTAGTTTTTGCTGTGTTCTTGTGGAGAAATGGCTATTTCAAAACAGCAAGTTCTGTTTCCAAGTCACGTTACAAAATCGGCCCTTTTTCTCTACCAATTCTTCTACAAAACTGGGAATTGTGCCTTTCCCATTATTTTCACGTAAATGCTAACCATTCTGCAGTAGGTAGAACAGCTGCGGAGGCCTGTGATGGCTCCAGCACAGGGTCATTTTCCTCTAATATTTCGTCAGATCAATCCGACTAGTTTAAGATACACAAGTGAGTCATTATTGGTCTACTCCAATCCAGTCATGCAATACCAAAATGTGAACAAAACTTGCGTCTATTCTTACAGTTGATGGGATACAAGTGAGTTGTACCACCTTTCAGCAGGGTACATGGGAAATAGACAGATTAGATAGTCCATGAGGGCGTAGCCTGAGGGGTCTATCTAATCTGTCAATTAGGTGAAAGGTAGTACAACTATTACATGTATAACTTGTACATGATAATATTATGTACACAAGTATGTGTACTTTACTACTAGAATGTAGTTTAACAAGTCAAACATAGATAATGGCAAGTGGGAACCAATAAACTGAGACACTGTGTTACAGAGTCACATGCAGTGTCACATAGGAGCACTGAGGACAGCTGTGCAAAGATCTACACAAGTGTACTAATGATTGGAGCTAAAGAGGTAATGAATTGAGGGATTAAAGATGTCAGTGTTAGTCCCTACAGAGTAGTAGGATCCCTTACATACAGGCTACCTCCTACAACCAGGACAACTGCTTGTGTGAGAATATCACATACCACTCACATACAAGTGGGAGACTATAGGACATCAATCACAGATATACAAAGTACACACATACCTAGTATGTGGTATACACAGTTGGTATAGGAATGTAGGAGTACAGTGTGATGGAGACCCCAAGCCTACAACTGTCACAACAGACCCCAGGGGGAGTTTACATAACATGACCACCTATACAAACAATGAACTCCTAACATACACCAGTTCACCCTCATGAGGGAATCATGGATCCCTTAGTATACCATCCATGGTGGAATCAAGTATAAAGGAGTACTGTACTGCTTGAAACTATGGACAATGAGGTCAGATACTAACTCACTTTCTGTGTACTTCCCTGTGGTCTGTCAACAGGACCTGGTATATCATGAGTGCTGGAGGATTCTAATGATACAGGGAAAATGAGAAAGTTGATCTACATACATATACTGTCATGTGAAAAGTCAAATCTCATTAGCAGGAATGCAGCATACAGAACTGGGTATTGCAATAGATAACATATCGTGATTATTATGGCAACACTGTTGCACACACATACATGCACACAACACACACACACACACACACACACACACACACACACACACACACACACACACACACACATACAGATACACTATAAATGCCTTAAATACATTCAGGTGTCCAATAGAGCAACCTCCATCCAAACAGTCGTATACCAGGTTCAATTCCTACCACACATGTCAAGTCAACAACACACCTCTGGGACTGGTCAGGCTCCAGGTGTCATTAGTGATAATCAATTCCTCCAAGTCTTCGGCCACATTGGATCCCAAACGATCCTTGATGACATCAAGGAGGAACTTCCATGTAGCGGGATAGCCGGACCCACACTGCCCGTCCCTCCAGTACTTCAGAGCCAGCAATCCTCTCAATGCTTCCTGCGGTTGCTCGACATAGTACTTCATCATATCAGCACTCAGACCCAAGGAAATGGCATATTCGTACCAAAGTGGACAATTCTTCAATATTCCTTGTAGACCAATATCAGAAGGAGTCATGTCTGTAGGGCAATATAATTAATAAGATAAATAGCAAACAATTATAATCAAAACAATTAATGACCTTCATAATTGTGTATGATGTACAGGTAATTAGAATTTCACAAATGACTTTCAATATACGCAAAGGTATAGGACCTGATGACAAATTTGTACATACGCATAAACACAAAATAATGCACACTGAGATAGGAATGTGTACATTAACAACTGATTTCTAGTTAATTATAAGAATGTGAAATATGTGATCCTGTAGATAGTGAGGATGTAGACACACTACTATACATGTAGCTAGACATGTAGGAATTCATCAGTTAAAATATAGCCTCCCATGCACACATGAGAACGATGTACAATATGATGGATGTAGTCCTGTAGATAGCAAGGAATACATGTGTCCATGTTATTGTACAGGTTCTGAGAACAACACTCCTTCCAGTTCACTTCAGTACATCTCACATGAATGACACCAAGCAGTCAGTGTATTGATCGGTCACAAGTGACCGGACAAGACGTGAACGAGTGAAATAAAGATTGTTGATGATCATCTATAACAATAGGTTACAGCTTAAGTGAATAGCTATCAGTAGTGACAGTATGTGTGTGTAGATGTGATGAACGGGAGAGTACTTCAACTGGGTATGTCTAATTATTAAGTATAGTCCACAGTTTGACCCCTGAAGTTATGATGCCTAAGAATGGAAGGAAAGATCGCGTCCCTGGGTACCGTCGGACAGCCGTCGATCGCGACCAGTAGGTAAGAAGTAGCTACAGAAGTAGCAGTAAACACAACCATGACGTTGGACTTACTTTCGATATCTTGCAACTGACAACGCGAGGATTCCATATCCTCTGGAGGAATGGGAGTTGTCACTTTTTCTGCCATCGATGTACGTACAGGATAACAACGGAGTTAGCGAATTAACGATCGGCCCGGATGTCGGTCAGGTGGGTGTGTCCAGGAAATATAGGTCCTACAGTCTGTTAGTCTACGAAAAACAGGATTTCCCCCTTCACTTATCGTACATTGTCAACGACGTGGCTACATGGTCCAAGGACAGAGAGGAAACTCGATGGTCTGATTCACTCAATCTCTGTCGAGAACGAGCAGTCACCCTTCTAATGTCTTCTCGAAGACGTTTGATTTGAAGAACTAGAGGACATCATGTACGAGTGAGGCTCATACTTCGTTGTTGTTGTATTTTTTTTACTGGGCACCTTAATAGGCTATGGGCTAGTGGTTGCCCCAGTATAAATAAGACTTCTGGTTCTGATTCTGGATACGTGTCATTTTGAGGGAATTCGAACAAGGATGGTGTCTTGACCACCATACTTTAGTGCAATGGACACTGATGAACTGGGTGCCTGGATAATACATACGTAGATACAATACCAGTCACATATATACGTTCATGTATGTATGTGTGTTTGTTTGCATGTGTACATATTTGTGCTACTAAGTCCACTTTCATTTTTGAATGAGATGTTAGCTTCAAGTGTTCCATTTTCATTTCTGTAGTGTAGGGTCCGCTATCACTTCTGGTCTGTTGAAGTACTTGATGTAAACGGGCCATAAAATGAACTTTCCTCTCCTCTGTGTGTGTAATCAGGTTAGTTATTTGAGTGTCTTGGTGTGAACAAGTTTTGATGGTTCTCAAGTACTAACATATGTACTATATTGTGTGTGTGTACATACCTGCATGTAGTGTGGTCCATTTACCCTTGAACCCAACCAGCAGTTCCTAACTGTCTTGATGAGGTGAGGGACATCGGACATGAAATATAAATATCCTTTGTCCTGAGCATAAATATTCTTTGTTCGGTACACTACTCCATATGGAGAGTTCTGTTCATCAGCATGCATGTGGGAGAACTGTCTGTTAGGTGATGACCCGTCACACCTCAGACATATTACCTGTCAGCAAATGTACATATGTGAGATATTTTACCAGCAGTCAAGTCACGTGTGTTCTTTGCTTCACCTTAAATCCACTTCCTCCTAAGGCACTAACGACAGCCCTCACAATGGGGTAGAGTGTATGACTGGTTATGCCTTGAGTTGGGTAGTGGGCAACTGTAAACTCTTCATTATTGGAAACCCAGCGTATCATGAATGTTAAAATATGTGCGGCAACAGAAGGTTGATTATCCGTTGTGATGGTGGCCATTTTTGTATGTCGTCATCCACATCTCCCAGATTGGTGAATCCAATGAATTCCCCTATTTATAACGATTACAACATACGTATACAGTGATGAATGTTGTATGCATACGTAAATACCTGCACAGGTATCTATGTAAATATATACGTATGTCTGTGTTTTCCACCTGAGTGAGAGTTGTGTACAATATTCACTTTTATCTTGATCTCATCAAAGGAGATTACTACAGAACACTCCCAGTCCTCAGTGTCATTAGTTAGGTTCCATTTTTGGTTGCCTCCAACACCACTTGTTGCTGTAGACCTCCATGTATGTAGTGTTATTTAGTTGAATGAATGAACAGATAAATTATACTACTATTGTTCTATGTATGCAGTACCTGGTTGGTCTTGATATAGTTTGTATGATCCCTAAGGTTGGTGTTGGTGGCAGATGTATGTCACTACACAGTATTTCATAGGCTGCAGTGGAGTGGTACTTTAGGTGTACACACAGTCTCATCATCAATGGATGCCATCTCATCCCTGTGGGCCTTTCATTTCTGAAACCATTTTCTGTTGATTCCATAAAATTCTTTTTGCATTGTCCACTGGTAGATTGTTGATATTGCTATCAAATCCTCCAATGACCTCTGTGAGATCCTTGTGTATATCTGGATCTTGTACCACACTAACACTATCACTAGCAATTTTATCAAGCAAAGTTCATTGGAAGTCAGTAGGTTTATATTTTGGGAAATATAAACCTACTGACTAAATAATAATACATAGTATATAAATAATCAATAGTATAAATGTACTTTAAATGTGAGTAGAATCTGTAATGAATGTTGATTCAAGAGGCAATTACATATGTACATACGTTCCTCCAGAAATGAAGGCAACTATTGATGAACTGACAAAGAGAGCCACTGAGAAAGAAGCTGGGATGGTACGTCAAGTAGTACACTGTCATATGTACATACAGTACATCTGTATAATACGTACTAGACTCACACATGCATACTGTACATGTACATACTGTGTGTAGTATTATCTGCATACATATCATATTCACATGTACATGTGGACCCTGTGCTGTAGAAGTACATGGAGATTGTAATGAAGGAGAAGGCAGCCAAGCAAGAACAGCACCAGGCGTCCAAACAGAATGGAAAAGTAGATGAGTTTGGTATCCCCCTACCTTCCAATGACTCTTACAGGTACGTACTAGCATACATGAGGGGTGTGTACAGTACATGTGTACCCTCTATCATGTCCATATATGTACACACATGTACTACGATCACACCTCACACTCATTGACAACTCTGCTTGTATTCATTAGCGGAATGTACATGTACATACAGTAGAGACCAACAAACAAACAAACAGGAACAAACACATTTAAGACAAATGTCTCCTTAATACAAACCAATTCAAGAGCTTTGGTTCACTGTAGTAGTGTACCTATGGTAAGCAAATCCTGATAAGAACATCCAAAAACAAGAACTGATTTTATGGGTCCCTTGTAGTTTGTCTCAACAGTTTTCTACTGTACATCCATGGGTACTTATGTCCAGTTGATTACTTGTACACGAGTACTGTGTGTGTCATGCTAAAGTCTGCACTGTACCTGAATGGTACATACATACGTACTTCAATTACATGCACACTCACAGCACACCCCATCACACACAAGCAGTGTGTTCACTATCTTAACTCTGTGGACCTGTTAGTACTCACTGTTGGTCTTCCCCTGTGCAGCTTTGGTGAAGGATCTGTGAATTCACCATTTGAAGATTGGTGAATGAGCTCATTGACAAGATGAAATCCTTGGTTTATTCATACTATGAGATAGTACTATTTCCCACTAACTGTAATATCTCTCATCTACGTAGCTTTGTATGTATGCATATATGTATATCATAATGTATGTAATGCATAATATAACATTATGAGATTCAATCCTTCATTTTTCAATATTATGTACTAATCATATAGAACATTATAATATTATTATTATTATTATCCATAATTTGTTGTGTTTATAGTATACTTATAATATTATGTATATACAAACAACACTATAATAGTGTTAAAAATTTGTATATTATAATATGGTTTAGTTATACTATAACTCATTCAACATTAAGTATATAATTATCAAATATACAATAATATTAATTGCATTACAGATGATAAGATAATTAATAGGTAATACAACAAATGGCCATGGCATGCAATGTTTAGAAAATACTACTCTCAACAAGTACATGTAGAGTTACAGTTTTTATGGCTGACAGCTTTGATTTGACGAACTGTTTCTTATCCTTTGGCATAGAGAACAAGGTCACTTGTTCCAGCACCTTGTTTCTTCCCAATCCAGTGGAAATAGCATCACATACATCAGTGTTGTCCAGAACATCGAAAGTGACCTTCACTACTTTCATCTCTGCAGCATACTTCTCCATCTCCTTCAACTCATCTTCACTAAACACTCTCTCCCTCCAACCCTGTCAATAACAATGAACAAGACCACAATAATAAACAAATGACCTCAAAGGTCAGACACTCTACATCTACAGTACATAGTGCTGGAAAAACAGGATGAGAATGAAGATGTGGATGTTTACAACATTCAGTGACAATTCCTCTTCCTGGACCACTACAAACTTAAGTGACCTTGTTTGTCCAGTACACACTAAAGTACTCTCGTAACCTGACAATGTTACTGAATGAGTGAATGGTGTCCTGATATACAGTGAAAACTGGTTAACACGAAGTCGCTTTACACGAATTATTGCTTAGCGCGAACAATATCCCCAGACCAGGATATAAAGTGTACTAAGAAAGTCGCTTAACGCGAAAAATATCTGTTAACGCGAAAGGCTGAACGTGCATCATTGATCAATAATGACGTCAACACGCATCATTGACATCGGAATGACATCATTACATTGACACGTACGGCGTTGTTTCAAGACGGCAACTGGGGAGAAGGAACGCAGCTATTCAATCGACTTCAAAGATGAAGTTTTCCCAAGAGATTGATGCTGGGAACCTTTCAAAGATAGAAATTTGTAAAAAAAATACGACTTTCCTAGCTACCTTTATTCATTTAATATTCTCATTAATATGCTGTTAAAATAATCAACTACATTGCGTGAATGCCTTTCATGTATGTGGAGACCTGATAACAAGAAATACTGTTAACGAGAAGTACTTTGACTTGCACCATGGATTTCTCGTTAACCAGTTTTCACTGTAATATGAAGTCACATGATTGTCACATGTACATGGTACAAATACCTGATGTACTTTGAGACAAAGATGTAACTACAGGTACACTGTATACATAACTACTTGGAATTAGAGGTACTCATGGATCAATGAAATTTGATAGACAATATGCATTTTTACGCCCACTGCTCACAATAGTGGGGTCATCAGCTTCAATGGTGAACAAATTTATGCGAATGTATGATGTATTATCACCGAGCGGAAGCGAGGTTAATTGTTTCCGTCACATAGGGGAGTCCGATCAAGGTCGCCCATGCACTTAATGACTTCGGGTCTAGAAATCATGACATTAGGGCCCAGCTGCATTTTCTTTCGTCGAAAGTTACAAAATGGTTTTAGCAGAACGCAACAATTCGTGCATTCCTATAAAAGGGGGCACGACTGTGCTACGTAGTGAGGCATGAGATATTTGTATTAACTAAGTCATGGTCGTACGAAGCGTGATTGAATTCACTTAACGTTTCACTCCCTCATAACGTCATTCTCCACGACAGATGGCAACGAAGAGTCTTAAAGTATTTACGCTATATATTTCTAAAAATACTGCATAAGAAATTTTAATTTAATCAAGCTTCAGAGTAGGGTTCGGTGAATCGTCTTTCGGGCCTTCGAATTGGTCAGCCATGATGACGTCCATTTTGGCAGACATTTTTGTATGACGTCATTGCCCTGGAATGTTTGCGAATCTTATTTCGGTCGCGTCCAACCTTTTTAGATTTTTTTTTATTTATGAGACCAATCTACTATGGTAACAGCGAGGTTCTGCATGTAGTGCACGCCTAGTAGACAGCTGTGAGGATTGTGTTTATGGTGATCTACTGCAATTATATAACCAAAATTAGGCCTTTCTTGAAGGAACACCACTTGCCAACAACAGGAAATAAGGTCTTTTAACTAGTTGAACCTTATTTCCTGTCATTGGCAAGTGGTGTTCTTAAAGAAAGCCTTGCATTTGGCAATAATTGCAGTAGAAGGTGAAGAAGTACAAAGTTTGACAATCCAATCACATGCAGTTGTCTATACTACACCATACATTCACATGAACTCATTCACTGTTGACCCTGGTGATTCTATTATCATGGGTGGTGGGCATAAATTTGCATATCACCTATTTGGCCATGAACAAAGAACTGTTAATTCATAAAGATACTGAAGTGGAGCCTCCATAGCAATGACCTAATGGTAAACACATCCTCATCTCAACACAATACAAATCACACACGTACATCAGCTGTTCAATCATACATTGGAGTCAACATACATAAGGTATCCTGAACTCTTCTAGTGGTACTTGTCTTGTGGCAAGTGATTTCATCACAGGTAGAGGGGAAATATTCATCATTGCAACTCTCCTCAACTTTGTGTTTCCAACACAGGTGGTGGCCAGTGCTTCCGCTACATCATCATCACCGAGTAATGACCCTGCACATTAAGGAAGTGAACATGTTATCAATTTAGGATGAATAAAAAAACAAACAATAACACTGTTGTCATGGTACATTGAATTGACCTTCAATTAACTCACCTGGCACTACAAGGTCTTCAATTGTAGTATTACCTGCTACACCATGTAGCACTGGTACCTTGTAGTAGGATTTACCAATTAGGACCAGTTTCCTTAAAGTGGTATTCTCTGCCACTGAACGAATCAGCTCTGACTTACTCTGCTCATTGTCAATGTCCTGTTAGATGGAGAGGATTCAGAAATTAAAGGGTTAAGTCCTTTGCTATTCAATATAGATCATATTTTACTCACAGTTTCAAGAGCCCGTGCAAAAAGTGTTAAATCCTCAATGGTAGTGTTATCAAAAATGGCTGACAATGCAGACAGAGTTGTCACTTTCACTTCAAGGTACAACCTCTCCACTGATGTCACACTGATTAGACTACTGGCATCTAAATGTAAATAATGATAAAAGCACTTCACTGACAAACTTAAGTTGTACACAAATTGTACAAATAGCATGTCATGTACATCAATACATATACGTCAACTACAAGTACACATGAACAGTGTATGCTGAATAAGGCATGTTATGTAGCACACACTGCAAAACACACTAGTACACATGTGGAATAATGCATTGGACATTGAATAAGATAAACATACAAATAATTTACTAACAGGATGTCTCACCTGCTGAGGACAAGTGATATACCCAGAGATGTAAATCCTGCAAATGAACATTTGCTTGTAAGATAGAAAAGACATGAGGCAAAGATGATTGATTAAGGGCAAAGTAGAAAAATTCCAGTACTCTCAAGTGAGTACATTTACTCAAACAGTGAGCAATAGCAAGAGTATCATGAGGAGTGAGATGGAGAGCAAAATCAAGTGATTGGTTGAGGTGTTGTACTATGGTTTGTGTCAAATCTGAGTTTTGAGACTCGTAAAGAGAGTGGAAAAGATACAAAAGATGAGGATCATCATTGGTACACCTTGATGGGAGAGACAAAGAAGGTACAGAAGACTGTGCATAGGATGCATGGGGCTGTGGGCGAGGACAACATAGGAAAGAAACTACTTCTGTTGATGAAAGACCTGTAAGACCTGCATAGAAACGGAAGACCATAGAAAACTTTATATTGGTAAAGTTTTCTTGCCAAAACTGCAACTGCTCATCATCTGGTAGCTGGGCGAGGTGGTATGCAGTGAAAAACTCCTGATTGGTTGTGTGGGAGAAGTTGAACGTACTGCTAGTTAGGTATCCCACTGTGCTGGAGTGTTGGTGGAGGAGTCCTCTGAAGAGAGATTCCTCGATGAGTGCTTCTAGTTGGAGGGTGCAGAAAGCTCTTTGGATGTCGTCTTCGTCAAACACGAAGGTGGGCGGAGTCGTCATCATGCCTTCATAGGCCAATGAACTGAGAGATTCCAACAATCTCTTCACGTCATCTGATAAACTATTGAGGAGTGGGTCCACTTGACAGGGGATGCCGCTCTTCTTACATTCCCTCGTGATCACATTACAAATAAAACGTTTGTAGCAGAGGGTCATTGTGGGAGGGAATTTATAACCTGCATAAATGGAACAGAAGATAAAGAGATTCATTGGAATGTAGGCCCCTCCCATCAGGTCCGGACGGGAACGCAGCTCATCCAGCATCTTCTGTCCTTCCTCAGGTTTGGCTTGGAAGAATTCAGAGACATAGCTTTGGATGGATTCTTCATCAAATCCATGAATCTCGTAGAACACTGTACTGTGTTCTTGAAGGAATGGGAGGCTTCCGGGACGACTGGTGACAATCACATCGGCTTGAGGAAGGCTTCGACCTTGAATGATTTCCTGGAAGATGCTACCATTTCGAGTGGAGAGGAGTTCTCTGACTTCATCCGCTCCGTCAAAGATGAAGAGAATATCTATTCCTGATGTATCGATCAGAGATTGGCTCAACTCGAAGAGGCCCAGTTTCCTGTCTCCCGAGGTGTAGTATGACAGCAGCCCCTCCAGGTCCTTGGCACTAGACACAGTCTTCTCCCTCAGAGGAAAATAGAGCACTAAGGTGTAGTCACTCTCCACTTCCTTCCTGGCTAGTGCTCGGCTGATATGCTTCAGAAGGGTTGTCTTCCCGATACCTGCATGACCGTAGATGACCCTCAGACTATCACTTCCTTTGTGAAGAAGCTCTGAGGCATCTATGTAGCGATCAACCTTCTTGCCTTCTCCTCCGCAGTCTCTGTACTTTTGGAGGAAAACAAGACGACTATTTGCCTTTTCTGGTTTCCTTGGTACATCTGGCTGGCCCGGGAGTACTGCTAGTCGAACGTACTCCATTTTCCTCCATCCTTCTCCTACCTTGAACCTTTCATATTGGTTGTAGGCATGACCCTTCAGTTTCTGGACCAGTGGGTCCCCAAGTGGATCCTAGGGGGCATATGTACGTATCTAGTTTTTTATGAGTTAAAATGAAATATGCTAAAATTTACATATTGTAATGCTGCCATGTACAGTAAACATGTATAACTTGTACATGATAATATGTGAGCGGATCTGAGAAAACAGCCCTCTACTGCACTTTCGTGCATTTGCGTTTTTTGGCATCAATCGATAGCTTGTCTACTCGGCATCACGATGACGCTTTCGGAATTGCGATAGCTTGTTCCGTTTATGAGATATGTCGAGTTTAGTATCAGGCACTGAATCGATCGTTTATGGAATAGCATCATTTCCGGTTGTTATTGCGGATTCCGTATATTCGTTCCGTTACGTCATCTCGTTAAACAAAATGGCGTCGAGTTCACGTACGGTTCCACAGAATGATTTTTCCAAGTCATTTCAGGGACAATGATGATAGTTTGAGTCTAGATCGTTCGTATAGACGTTTTTGTACTTTTTATTCAGTATTTGTTCTACTATACCTTTATGTACGTGCCAATTATACGATTACGTGCCTTGATAGCGGTAGCCGTATAATTTCGTATTGAATAAAATGGCGTACTTCCGAGAGGTGATAATGAGCCATAAGTCCAAAATTCAACATCGTATGGTCACCGCGCTTTCAGGGAACATTCTACTAAACATTTATATCATATTTATGAAAAAAAAGAAAATTCGAAAAATTTACACCGCAACCTGTTTTGACACCTATCAGTGTAATCGTAAACAACCTTAGAGGGCTGTTTTCTCAGATCCGCTCACATATTATGTACACAAGTATGTGTATTATACTACTAGAATGTAGTTTAACAAGTCAAACATAGATAATGACAAGTGGGAACCAACAGGTTGAGTCACAGTGTCACATAGGAACACAGAGGACAGCTGTGCAAAGATCTACACAAGTGTACTACTGATTGGAGCTGTCATGGAGTTGAAGAGGACATGAATTGAGGGATTAGAGATGTCAGTGTTAGTACCTACAGAGTAGTAGGACCCCTTACATACAGGCTACCCCTACAACCAGGACAACTGCTTGTGTGAGTAGTGTACATGCACTGTTTGTATAGGATTGTAGGAATACCCAGTATGTGGTATACACAGTTGGTATAGGAATGTAGGAGTACAGTGTGATGGAGACCCCAAGCCTACAACTGTCACAACAGATCCCAGGGTGAGTTTACATAACATGACCACCTATACAAACAATGAACTCTTAACATACACCAGTTCACCCTCATGAGGGAATCATGGATCCCTTAGTATACCATCCATGGTGGAATCAAGTATAAAGGAGTACTGTACTGCTTGAAACTATGGGCAATGAGGTCAGTTACTAACTCACTTTCTGTGTACTTCCCTGTGGTCTGTCAACAGGACCTGGTACATCATGAGTGCTGGAGGATTCTAATGATACTGGGAAAATGAGAAAGGTGATCTACATACATATACTGTCATGTGAAATGTTACACATAAATCAGCATAATATTACAGTGGACCCTCACTTATCCGAACACCTTGGGACCGAGGGGTGGTCGGATATGCGAAATGTTCAGATAACTGAAACGGGACTGAATGCATTATGATATGTCAATATATTACTCATTATTTGGCTACATGTTGGCTAGAAAGTAAAACACAACAAATGGTTTGGAACTTTTCCATGATCCCTATTATTGTTTTCATTTCGACTTCCGGAATGAAACGCTCGTCTACATCTAAGACGTGCTCCTACACGTAACCGCAACAATGAATTTATATTATAATTTATATTGCGCGAAAAAAGATGGCCGATTTCGAATGCCGAGAATGAAAAATTGGGCTGAAACTCGTGCTTTGAAGCTTCGCCGAACATAATAACTATAACGAAGGTTCTTCTGAACCTAAGGAAGACCCTTTTTAACTCGAATTACTTGTTTGCTGACTGTTCAAGTACGTGTACCTATTATTATTATTCACCACTAAGACCAAATGGCTAATGTGCAAAAAGCTATCCCTGGAAATTTGGTGTCCGGATAATCCGAGTCTCCGGATAAATGAAGTCCGGATAAATGAGGGTCCACTGTATGTAATTTCAATGACATGTGGATAATATCTTGGATACTCCCACTGGTGAGTATGATTGGTAAACAGATCAGTGAGGAAGATTTGAAGAAGTATAGTTAAACCTCATCAATGGGAACAGAGCACACAAAACTGGGTATTAATAATGGAGTAAATTATTTATTTAGTGGAAATCCCCTGCACTCATCAATATGCATACATATTAAAAGACTGTTTAGTGGGTAGGATGGTACCCAGAAAATCCAGAACACACAATCCAGGAACAATAATTATATTCATAATATTCATAGTGCTATAATCATATTCATTGTCAAGGCCACCTCACTCACTTGGACAATGAATACCACCTACTGTTACAGGATGTACTAGGACTACTCACACACACACACACATACACACACACACACACACACACACACACACACACACACACACACACACATACACACACCATAGATACTCTATACGTTGCGTAGTATAGAGTATCTATGCACACTCATAGTTGCCAACTGTCCCGAATCATCCGGGACATTCACGGATTTTTCAGTGGTAACATGTCCCGCACGGATTGGTGAAATGTCCCGGATTTATCAACAGTAAACCACAGGGTGCAGAATCCGATCGTCTTTAGAAGTGCCATAATAATCGACAAACAAGCGCTTCGATTCTCTCTAGCTGTTTCATCGTCATTAGTCATTCTCTAGTAGAAGGAATATTTAGTCTGTTCGATGTTCGTTCGGCAGTGTTCGGCGATCAATGCGACAATATTAATACTCTTGGAAAGACTTGCACAGGTTCTTCGTCGCCAATTCATCAATAAAACGAGGTAAAAACTCAGTATTACATTCCTATGGAGCATAACGTCTAGTTATCCCTCAAAAATCGTGGCTTTTCAATTCGCCCGTGCGTTGACAGCCATTTGCAATATGACGTCATAAACTGAGTGTGTTCTTCCATAGATACTAGAGAAAAACCTATGGTTCTTCATACTAATCTACATTTGTGATACATTCAATGAATCATTTCATACTAAATGCAATATGATATTCAGCAAGGCTCAAGACTACTTTCACAGCTATTTATCAAGCACAAGCAATGATACTAAACCTGCATATAGCTATTCGTTGAGCCATTTTGGCCACAGCATATAGGTACGGTAGATACATAAGTGTCCCTGAAGGTAAGTTTCAAAGGTTGGCAACTATGCACACACACACACACACACACACATACACACACACACACACACACACACACACACACACACACACACACACACACACACACACACACACACTCACTAGCACACACATGTACAAATAAACCCCACACACACTACACATGCACACACACATACATACAAGTGTGTACATGCCTGTGCTCTGGATATTGACATGTTCGGACATCCATTATGGGAATCATCTTACATAACTACCATAACTATATGAAGTATTCATTGCCCAATCCAGTAACCTTCACTTGAATATGATTAAAACACTACTAATACAATGAATATAATTATCGTACTGGTTCTCCAAGCTCTCTCCACACAATACACCATGTACTGTACATACAACATCACAGTCAGTACTCCATACTAATCACCTCTCAATACCCTGGTACAGATACACTATAAATGCCTTAAATACATTCAGGTATCCAATAGAGCAACCTCCATCCAAACAGTCGTATACCAGGTTCAATTCCTACCACACATGTCAAGTCAATAACACACCTCTGGGACTTGGCAGGCTCCATGTGTCATTAGTGATAATCAATTTCTCCAAGTCTTCGGCCACATTGGGTCCCAAACGATCCTTGATGACATCAAGGAGGAACTTCCATGTAGTGGGATAGCCGGACCCACACTGCCCGTCCCTCCAGTACTTCAGAGCCAGCAATCCTCTCAATGATTCCTGCTGTTGTTCGACATAGTACCGCACCCTATCAGCACTCAGACCCAAGGAAATGGCATAATCGTACCAAACTGGACACTTCTTCAATATTCCTTGTAGACCAATATCAGAAGGACTCGTGTCTGTAGGCCAATATAATTAACTTAAAGACAAATAACAAATACAGTACGTAATTATTAATTCAAAAAATATACTGATTTTTATAATTGTTGTCATTAATCAATACACAGTACATTGTGTGCACAACAGCACATGCTTAGAACGTAAGTAATACATTAGTATGGTAGACACTATATCAAATACACACAGTACATAGTCCTGTAGATAGTGAGGAAATACATGTGTCCATGTCATTGTACAGGTTCTGAAAACAACACTCTCTTCCAGTCACTTCAAACAGTACATAAACAGTATCAGTCAGTGATTGATCACAAGTGACTGAGTTGTTCACACAATATACAGTACTGCACTGAGGGGACAAGTGGAGGAACTGCAGTACAGGGTTCAGTGACATGTGAAATGGGCTACATGGGGAACTGTACTCACCACCAATGTCACTGTTCTCCCTGGAACGCTTGTTATCATTTTCCTTAGGATATTCTGTTTGCAGACTCGAACTAGAACAAGGCTGATCTGGCCTCTTGCTACTACCACCTACATTTGAATAAGTGAATAAGCTCAGTTGAGTGACCGCGAGCTAGGATGACTGGGGATCATCTATCAACCGGTCAGCACACAACACTGAACAGCTGACACAAGTGACTATGAAAGATGAAGTGGACGTACAAAGGTGTGGAGAATACAATGTACGCCTAACATCGAGTGTGTGATTCGACGATGTGCACATAGCTTACACCTAAGAATATTGAAGAATTCGAAGTCGATCAATACTACACAGGATGACACACAATGATACCTAGATGAACCTCATACGGCTCGATCCAATACAAAACGAACTCACCAGATCGAAGTTCCGGTTCTTTGACTTTGGCGGGACCGAGGGAGGGGTACTTCTCAGCCATTGCGTCACGTCTTTATAGATTCCAAGAACAGCTAACGGGAAGATCTAGAGTAGCTCTGAGGTAACTGGGTCCACAGGAGGAGACAGACAATGTACTGCTCTTCACGCGATCGCGAATATATATAGAAATGCGAATGAGTGCCTAATAAGGCGATATCACGTGCACGAACCACTCGCGATCGCGGCATGGATTGTGACACGCCCTATATTATGATGATACGAGATACACGTGTACGTATATACATGTATACGTCCATGCATGCAGGTCCACACTCGATCATACGTTCATAGCCTGCAGTGTATACGTACATGTCCGAGCGTATATTATATCATAGATTTTGCATCATGGTTTGTATATACATGGATACATCTACGTATTTTTGTCTGCAGCTACCTTTTCAATTTCTCATGCATGGGCATTATTACTTCTGGATATTATAAAACTTGATTAATAAAATTAATGTGAATTAATGGTGATAGCCATATTGTATAAATATTACAGAATAATTGATCATGAGACCTACAGTCACACTAGTAATCTCCTTCAAAATAGTCCACTTTGTTCTCCACTGATGGTTCCCTGCACAATACAAGGTGATACATTCTTCTGAACTCACATCATTTCTACATACAACCACACTGGCTACAATATACCACAAGGGTACAAGTTCTTACACAAAGTGATATCTGTGAGTGAGTCCTTGTTTGCTCATGTTAACCAGTGTGATTACCATACAATGCTTAAGACGAGTGTGAAGACACAGAAATAACAAAGGATACATCGTGCTATCACTCACAAGATGTACATAACATGAACATTGTACACACATTTACTGAGGTGTAGCTGACAGACAAGTACCCAAGACCAATACATTGATATGTACAATAATATCATACACACTTTTGTCTACTTGTGTTGATAGATTCAAGGTTGGCAGGTCTCGGCTGATAAGATGGAGGCTTCTGGTGTATGTACTTCATCAGAGGGACACTCTGTAAGTAAGAGCGCCTGTAGGGATGGAGGAGGGGACTGATCAACACTTGTACACAGGGGTCCCCCAGGGACTGAGTGATAGATGGCAGTGTTGTCTGTCCTCCTGTCTGGACACTTCATATTACATATCCGTGAGCTCTCATGGAACATCTCAGATATGAGATTACAGCATACCTGGTGGATGTACCTCGCTGACATTTGTGTGGGAATGTAAGACAAATTTAGGGGACCAAATATGAATAAACACTCATTACACACTACCTACCCATTCAATACAGAATACTAGAGATACTTACATACTAGACACATACACACCCTACATACATAAAAAACACACTACAGACACTACATACACAGTACACACTACCTATGGATTGTATACATGTGCTATAATGGAGATACACACTATATACCCACTATATTATAGTGATAAACACTGCACTACATACATAGAGATACATGTATATACACACACCACATGTAGAACTAAATGTAGATGCACACACTGCACACATCCAGTGTACCTTGTGGTGTAGACTGTTACACTTCTTTTCGGTTCTTCATCAAAACTCTGAGAATCACACCCGTAGGCTTCAGCTAGCTCATGGATGCCTTGTCTTCTATGTCTGGTGGTGGGTGGGAAGGTGTGGTGCTGGGGTGTGGCCTTCTACAAGGAGTATGAACAGAACAAGTAGTGAGAGTTATAGAAATGAATATGTCCAACAGTGTACTAATGTACCAACGTGTATGTACGCATACACATGAAGTAGTTGTATGTATGTACATACGATACATAATGAAGAGCAGTGTGTGTACGTTCACCATGTACATACAACAGTGTACGTATGTGGGTGGACACATGCTAGCATGCTTTGTGTGTGTGTGTGTGTGTGTGTGTGTGTGTGTGTGTGTGTGTGTGTGTGTGTGTGTGCACGCATAACGTACCAAATACAAATGTACGTAAGAGTAGACAAGAAGGCATGTATGTATGAATACAGCGGGATCCCCATAATCCAGCCCCCTGAAATACGGATACCGCGCTAAAACAGACACATATTTTTGGGACAACTTATTCCATATTGTAATGCATGCAAAATGCCCCCTGAAAAAACGGACTTTTGTTATTCCGTAAAACGAACGGGAAAACATGAACCAGTGTATTCAAATCAGTAGTAAATTATACACAATAAAACAGACAACTCAAAGTTTCTGAGGCTGCAAGATTTTCTCTCCAGTTTGTTCACCAATACCTTTGGTTCCGACAATCTATACGTGCAGGGGATTTCGAGGTGAAAATGTGATCATTAGGAAGTATTTGTTACGAAGACGATTTGAATTGTACCGCAATGTGTCTTTTTGCCACCCAATATGGCCGCTGAGTTATGCCCTGCGTTGTGCTTGTCCATTATATAATCAATTTCAATCATACATAGTACACAACCCCTGAAATAAGGACACCCCTATGATCAGGACAGGAAAAGACTGACCCAAGGTGTCCTGATTACAGGGGTCCCACTGTATACATGTGTATACATACGTACATATATACACATGGTGGGTGTGCACACCAAGAGGTCTCACTTTTAAGGCTACTTTTACCAGTTGTCTGATGGTCTCCTCTACCTGCTTGATGAATGCTGCATCGCGTCCAACAGATCTTGTGGAGAGGGTTGGGAGGGGAGATGGGAAAGTTGATCATACAACAAGAGATGTGGAACCACAACAACACAATAGATATATGGTGCTCTGGAACCATACTCCAAGGAGGGCACAGAAGTCAGGGAATCACTGATCCTTTGAAGAGATGGCTAGCAATATGGCTTAACTTCAACACATCTGTTTGAGGAGGGGGTGCTTACAAGGGAGGACTGGTCAGAGCCACACCCATTTGAAAATGGACTGTTCAGAACCACACCCATTTAAGGAGGGGCTGTACAGAACCACACCCATTTGAGGAGGGGCTGTTCAGAACCACACCCATTTGAGGAGAGGCTGTTGGAACCACACCCATTCCAGGAGGGGCTGTTGGAACGATATAAATTTGAGGGGCTGTTCAGAACCACACCCATTTGAGTAGGAGCTGTTCAGAACCACACCCACTCCAGGAGGGGCTGTTCAGAACCACACCCACTCCAGGAGGGGCTGTTCAGAACCACACCCATTTCAGGAGGGGCTATCGAAACCACACTCATTTGAGGAGGGGCTGTTGAAACCACACCCATTTGAGGAGAAGCTGTCAGCTGCTATACACACACACACACACACACACACACACACACACACACACACACACACACACACACACAGTTCCTTGGGTACGTACGTATGCCTAGTCACACAGAGTACACACACACACATAGTAAATATGTAGAGCATACCTTTCTTGAGCTGAGGATTAGGCACAACCTTGGTACTGGGTGCTCCTTTCTCAACTGGTGTTGATACAGGTGCTACTGACACTGGCTGGGTGGGTTCCCCGGGGATGGTCAGTGGTGGTGAGGTTAGTAAAGGAGCCTGGGACAGTGTTGATGGACTGGGTTTGGGGATGGTGGTGTTGGAGGGAGGACCAGGCTGTGTTGGACTGGTCAGTACGGGCTTCTGATTCATTGTCTCCAGAGTTGATTTCAAATCTGAAACTTCCAGTTTCTGTCCACTTGTCATGGGAGTGGGATTCTTCATTTGATCAATAGTGGAGTGAGGAGTCACACTCTGAGACTGGTACAAATAAAACCCAACTTTACACAATATTGGAGTAGGTACGTATGTATGTATGTGCATACGTATATTATACGTACATATCAGTTCCTACATGGTATTATATTATGTACACAAGATTTGTATACTGAAATAGCCTTAACTACATTCATCATCAGTGTACATACACATGTACCTTGATATCGGGTGTGAACGGGTCTGAGATAGGTCCAGGAGATGCCACCAGAGATGACACACTCTGTACCTGCTTGATAGGGTCACTGGACAGTGGCACTGGAAGGACATAAGCAGAGAGGCATGAAAGGAGATACAGACATACATAGGTACATGTATTACACATTATACATACAGACCTTTAATATTATTCTACATAATATGCACACAAATGTATGTACTTAAAAGTATGTATGTACATACAAATAGGAAACTTTGGGTGAGCAAGTGGGCTGAATTATGTACATACATGTAGGGGAGGACAAGAGTGTACACCAGCACCACAACTCACTGGAGCTATTGCCGTCCATCATTGTGGAGGAGGAAGGATATGATCCAGCAAAAGGATTCACCGTCTCTTGGTTGAGAGGAGGTTGAGACTGAGGTGGTATCATGGAGTGTGGCCCAGCAGGGACATGTCGAGGAGCTGCAGACAACACAGAGATATCATCAAGAGCATACATACCTACGTGTGTACACATCTGTGTATGTGCATCTGAGTGTGATGAAAAAGCACACATGTACACCAACACATACAGTGAATTCTCGCCATCTGCCAAACCTTTCAATCCATCACAATATCCCAGTACCAGATTTAAACTACAATCAGTAATGGATACCCAGTTAATCCGCCAAACTCATTAATGTACACACAAATATACATGCACACATACGTACGCATAGGCACACCACAATATACCACACACACACACACACATGCACACACACACGCGCACACACACACACACACACACACACACACACACACACACACACACACACATGTATCCCACACACACACGTGTACATGTTCACCATACGCATACACACACCACACATGTACACTAGTGTTGCCACCATACAGGAAAATCTGTACCACAATACTATACAGGTTAGTACCACGATATATTCCATATCACAATATTGCATATGGATCACATGTTGATCACTACAGGTATAGCTACCACTGTAGACATTTTACTGCATACAAGGCTCTCTTAGCTGCTAGTCAGGTTGTTAAAATAAAGATCAGTTGGTTAGCATGCTCAGAACCTCCATAACAGCTACAAACAGATGGAATTACATAGCTTCACTACCTACCACAGTTGATTAATTAACATGTGACAATCAGCTGATCAAAGGTCAGAGGTCAGTGTACTGGATAATGACTTGTTTGGACACCCTTTATGGAAATGCTCTGAATTGCCATATGAAACACTGTATGATATTGTATCATGATTGTTATGTATCACACTATGTCGTGAATTGCCATTATCGTGTATCATCGTATCGTATATCAAATAGGTAAGTGAAGAACACACAGTACGTAGTCCTGTAGATAGTGAGGAAATACATGTGTCCATGTCATTGTACAGGTTCTGAAAACAACACTCTCTTCCAGTCACTTCAAACAGTACATAAACAGTATCAGTCAGTGATTGATCACAAGTGACTGAGTTGTTCACACATTATACAGTACTGCACTGAGAGGACAAGTGGAGGAACTGCAGTACAGGGTTCAGTGACATGTGAAATGGGCTACATGGGGAACTGTACTCACCACCAATGTCACTGTTCTCCCTGGAACGCTTGCTTTGCAGACTTGAACTAGAACAAGGCTGATCTGGCCTCTTTCTACTACCACCTACATTTGAATAAGAAGTGAACAAGCTTAAGCAACACTGAACAGCTGACACAAGTGACTGTGAAAGGTGGAGTGGACGTACAAAGCGTCTAGCACGTCCAATGGTGTCTGACAGGACCTATACTAGTAGCTAGTCTGTATCTATGGACGTATAGCAGCGATAAAGCTACGATCCCGTACTCGGTAACATCACTGATCATGATGAGGAAAAGCGGGGCAACCGGGAACACCTGGGGAACTGGGGAATGAGCGTCTTCGGACAACGTTAATCTTCACCTATGGACAATTTGCAAGTGTCTTCCGATATCGAATCACCTGTCCAGTAGTAGATAACACAGACATGGACGCATATCAGTAGCTCCTGATCAGCACTAGTGCTCGAGGAGCTGGTATTGATTCCAAGATACGTACCGCAGTGTTCCAAGTTACCCCGCAATACTCCACCGACAGAACAAAACCAGTGACAATAGCTAGCTTTAGGGTACTTTGATGTATAAATCAGAGAGTGACTATCGATCAGTGACTACACAATGAAGCTTACCAGATCGAATCTTCAATACTTGGACTTTGGCCGGGTCGAAAGAGGGATCTACGTCTCAGCCATTGCGTTACCTTTCAACTGACAACACGAAGATTCCTTATCCTCTGGAGAACTGGAAGATGTCGCTTTTTCTGTCATCAATCTACGTACTGCTACAGGATAACAACGTTAACGAAGTTAGCGAACGAATGTCAGTTAGGTGGGTGTGTCCAGGTAAATATACACTCCTGTTAGTCTGTGAGAAACAGGAATTCCCTCTTCAATAATCGTCTCGCTATCAACCTTTTGCAATTGACTGCATGGTCCAGGGACAGGGAGGAAACTGGATCGTCTGATATGCTCAATGTTTGTCGAGAACGAGTGGACACCCTTCTAATGTCTTCTCGAAGACCTGTGACTTGAAGGACTAGAGGACATCATATACGAGTGAGTTCTATTCTTCGTTAGTCGATGATAGACAGACTACATGTGATATTCTCAGCAAACCGTACAGCGGCTGGTCCACACGTGATCTAATGAGTGTTCGTATAATTCATACGCTGATAACATGTAGGAATGTTGCTCCGTTGAGTAGATATTATTGTACATATTATGTAGATGTGTGTAGGTTATGTATGTACATACGTGCATATGTATGTGCCCAGTACACATACATGCATGCATATGACAGAGTACTGCTTGATCCACCATTTTAGCTTCTTTCTCGCTAGCTCTCTTTGTTACCACGTTCAGGTTTGACGGGATACATATTTGTTATGCCCACTATTGTTGGCTACATGGGAACATGCCCAGTGTTAGGAAGCAATGTAGGGAGGGCAAAGTGATACCGTATAGCGGGAAATATTTGCGGGACAAAATTTTCGCGGATTTTGCGGTTTGCCTAACATCCGCGAAAATTTTATCCGCAAACTAGGCGTTCTCGCTGTTCTGTCGCGTGACTCTGGCCAGCATCCGCGAAAATTGAAAATTGTAAATGTGCAAACGTGCACAGGTTAGTGTTATGAAGCAATGTAGGGAGGGCAAAGTGGTATCTCTTCCTAACACTGAGTGTATTCCCATGTACCCAACAAGAGCACGGTATAACTAATACATGTACACGTATGTTTGTACATCCTGTACTGTAACCTACTGTACTTGTGTGCTGTAAATGTGAGTAGAATCTGTGATGAATGTTGATTCGTGTAATTACGTATGTACATATGTTCCTCCAGAAATGAAGTCAACTATTGATGATCTGACAAAGAGAGCCACTGAGAAAGAAGCTGGAATGGTACGTCAAGTAGTACACTGTCATATGTATATACAGTACAACTGTATGTACAGTACTAGGCTCACACATACATACATATAGTGTATGTACATACTGTGTGTAGTATTATCTGCATACATATCGTATTCACATGTACATGTGGACCCTGTGCTGTAGAAGTACATGGAGATTGTAATGAAGGAGAAGGCAGCCAAGCAAGAACAGCACCAGGCGTCCAAACAGAATGGAAAAGTAGATGAGTTTGGTATCCCCCTACCTTCCAATGACTCTTACAGGTACGTACTAGCATACATGAGGGGTGTGTACAGTACATGTGTACCCACTACCATGTCCATATATGTACACACATGTACTATGATCACACCTCACACTCAACTCTGCTTGTATTCATTAGCAGAATGTACATGTACATACAGTAGAGACCAACAAACAAACAAACAGGAACCAACACCTTTAAGACAAATGTCTCCTTAACACAAACCAATTCAAGAGCTTTGGTTTACTGTAGTAGTGTACCTATGGTAAGCAAATCCTGATAAGAACATCCGATAACAAGAACTGATTTTGTGGGTCCCTGTAGTTTGTCTCACCAGTTTTCTACTGTACATACATGGGTACTTATGTCCAGTTGATTACTTGTACACGAGTACTGTGTGTGTGTCATGCTAAGGTCTGCACTGTACCTGAATGGTACATACGTACGTACTTCAATTACATGCACACTCACAGCACACCCCATCACACACAAGCAGTGTGTTCACTATCTTAACTCTGTGCACCTGTTAGTACTCACTGTTGGTCTTCCCCTGTGCAGCTTTGGTGAAGGATCTGTGGATTCACCATTGAAGATTGGTGAATAAGCTCATTGACAAGATGAAATCCTTGGTTTATTCATGCTATTAGATAACATTATTTCTGTATAATATCCTCAGCTTTGTATGCATGTATATCATAATATAATATCTGTCATTTTAATAAATATTGAGTGTAATAATAATATACACTAATTTTACGGAATATATAATAATGTTATTCATGTATGTTTATAATTATTATCAATATACTTGGTATTAACAATATTAATTATATATTATGTATTATATATTTGCATTTGGTTTATTAATTTTACTACTATTTTACTATTTATTTAATTTGGTTTAGTTTACTAGCTACTAGTTATTCTATAACTCATTCAATATTAATCATAATAATTATTATCAAATTATTAAATTATTAATTATTAAATAATAATTCCATTACAGATAATAGGAATATAATACAACAAACAGCCAAGACATGCAATGTTCAGAGATTAACAAAACTACTACTTTAAAGTTATTATATAATATATTATATAAAATTAATAACAGTTACAGTTTTTATGGATGACATGTACAACTTTGATTTGACAAACTCTATCTTCTCCTTTGGTACACCAAACAAAGTCACTTCTTTCACCACCTTGTTTCTTCCCAATCCGCTGGAAAAAGCATCACATACACCAGTGTCATTCCAAACACAGAAAGTGACCTTCACTACTTTCATCTCTGCAGCATACTTCTCCATCTCCTTCAACTCATCTTCACTAAACACTCTATTGTCCCAATCCTGTCAATAACAATGAACAAGACCACAATAATAAACAACTGACCTCAAAGGTCAGACACTCTACATCTACAGTACATAGTGCTGGAAGGACAGGATGAGAATGAAGAAGTGGATGTTTACAACATTCAGTGACAATTCCTATTCCTGGACCACTACAAAGTGATCTTAATTGTTTGTCCAGTACACACTAAAGTACTCTCGTAACCCGACAAAGTTACTGAATGAGTGAATGGTGTCCTGATGTAATATGTAGTCACATGATTGTCATGCACATATACACAGTACAAATAACTGATGTACTTTGAGACAAAGATGTAACTACAGGTGAATCCAGTAGAAAGAGCATCACATACACCAAACCAAGTGTACAAAACATTGAAAGTGACCTTCACTACTTTCATCTCTACAGCATACTTCTCCATCTCCTTCAATTCATCTTCACTAAACCAAACCTGTCAATAATGAACCACAATAATAAACAACTGACCTCAAAGGTCAGACACTCCACATCTACAGTACATAGTGCAGGAAGGACAGGATGAGAATGAAGATGTGGATGTTTACAACATTCAGTGACAATTCCTCTTCCTCGAACACTACAAAGTGATCTTGTTTGACCAGTACACACTAAAGTACTCTCGTAACCTGACAAAGTTACTGAATGAGTGAATGGTGTCCTGATATAATATGAAGTCACATGATTGTCACATGTACACAGTACAAATACATGATGTACTTCGAGACAAAGATGTAACTACAGATGCACTGTGTACATAACTACTTACAATTAGAGGTAGTCATGGATCAATGAAATTTGATAGACAATATGCATTTTTACACCCACTGCCCACAATAGTGGGGTCATCAGCTTCAACGGTGAACGAATTCATGCAAATGTATGAATTCGTATTATAGACAGCTGTGAGGATCGTGTTTTTGGCCATCTATTGCAATTATAACCAAACATAAGCCTTTCTTGAAGGAACACCACTTGCCAATGACAGGAAATAAGGTCTTTCAACTAGTTGGACCTTATTTCCTGTCGTTAACAAGTGGTGTTCTTAAAGAAAGCCTTGCATTTGGCAATAATTGCAGTAGAAGGTGAAGTATTACAAAGTTTGACAATCCAATCACATGCAGTTGTCTATATTACACAATACATTCACCCAAACTCATTCACTGTTGACCCTGGTGACCCTATTATCATGGGTGGTGGGAATATATTGACACATCGCACATTTGGTGATGAACAAAGAACTGCTAATTCATAAAGATACTGAAGGGGAGCCTCCCTAGCAATGACCTAATGGTAAACACATCCTCATCTCAACACATGCAATACAAATCACACATACATCAGCTGTTCAATCACACATTGGAGTCAACATACCCAAGGTGTATGGATCTCAGGTGGGATGATCTTGAGCTCTTCTAGTGGTACTTGTCTTGTAGCAAGTGATTTCATCACAGGTAGAGGTAGAACATCCAAAATTTGCACTCCCTTCAACTTTGTGTTTGCAACACAGGTGGTGGCCAGTGCTTTTGCTACATCATCATCATCACGACGACCTATACAATGAACAAGAATGAACATGAATCATCATCACCAATTCCTGATTCTGCACATTAAGGAAGTGAACATATTATTATCAATTTAGGATGAAAAAAAAAACAATAACACCGTTGTCATGGTAAGTAAAGAAAAACCTCAAATAACTCACCCTGTACTTGAAGGTCTTCAATTGTAGTATTACCTGCTACACCATGTAGCACTGGTACCTTGTAGTAGGATTTACCAATTAGGACCAGTTTCCTCACAGTGGTATTCTTTGCCACTGAACAAATCAGCTCTGACTTACTCTGTTCATTGTCAATGTCCTGTTAGATGGAGAGGATTCAAAAATTAATGGGTTAAGTCCTTTGCTATTCAACAGATCATATTTTACTCACAGTTCTAAGACCATTCACACGAAGTGTCAAATGCTTAATGGCAGTGCTATCAAAAATTGCTGACAATGCAGACAGTGTTGTCACTTCCACTACAAGGTACAACCTCTCCACTGATGTCACACTGATTAGACCACTGGCATCTAAATGTAAATAATGATAAAAGCACGTCACTGACAAACATTATACACACAAAGTTGTACACAAATTCTACAAATAGCATGTCATGTACATCAATACATAATACGTCAACTACAAGTACACATGAACAGTGTATGCTGAATAAGGCATGTTATGTAGCATACACTGCAAAACACACTAGTACACATGTGGAATAGTGCATTGGACATTGAATAAGATAAACATACAAATAATTCACTAACAGGATGTCTCACCTGCTGAGGACAAGTGATGTACATAGAGATGTAAAGACTGCAAATGAACATTTGCTTGTAAGATAGAAAAGACATGAGGCAAAGATGGTGGATTGAGATGGTCAAAAGTAGGGAAATAACAGCTGTCGCAAGTGAGTACATTTACTCAAACAGTGAGCAATAGCAAGTGTATCATGAGGAGTGAGATGGAGACGAAAATCAAGTAATTGGTTGAGGTGTTGTACAATGTTTCCTGTCAAATCTGAGTTTTGAGACTCGTAAAGTGAGTGGAAAAGATGCAAAAGGTGAGGATCATCATTGGTACACTTTGATGGGAGAGAGGAAGAATGAGGAGAAAATAGACTAAGAAGAGAATCAAGAAAGGAAGGATCGGGTTGGCACAGAAATCTGGAGACCTTGGGTGAGGATAGACCTGTTAGACCAGCATAGAAACGAATCACCATGGCGAATTTAGGGTTGGAAATGTTCTGTTTCAAAAACTTCATTTGCTCGTTTGTTGAAAGCTGAGAGATGTGATAGGCGGTGAAGAATTCTTGATTGGTCGTGTGGGAAAAGTTGAAACTACATCTGGTTTCGAACCCAACCAAGCTGGAGTGTTGGTGGAGGAGTCCTTTGAAGAGAGATTCCTCGATGAGTGCTTCCGGTTGAAGGGTGGGGAAAGCTCTTTGGATGTCGTCTTCATCAAACACAAAGGTGGGCGGAGTCTTCATCATGCCTTCATAGGCCAATGAGCTAAGGGACTCCAACAATCTCTTCACGTCATCTGATAAACGATTGAGGAGTGGGTCCACTCTACAGGGGATGCCGCTCTTCTTACATTCCCTCATGATCACATTACAAGTAAACTGTTTATAACAGAGTGTCATTGTGGGAGGAAATTTACGACCTGCATAAATGGAACAGAAGATGAAGAGATTCATTGGAATGTGGGCCCCTCCCATGAGGTCCGGACGGGAACACAGCTCATTCAGCATCTTCTGTCCTTCCTCAGGTTTGGCTTGGAAGAATTCACGGACATAGCTTTGGATGGATTCTTCATCAAATCCATGAATCTCGTAGAACACTGTACTGTGTTCGTGAAGGAATGGGAGGCTTCCGGGACGACTGGTGACAATCACATTGGCTTGAGGAAGGCTTTGACCTTGAATGATTTCCTGGAAGATGCTACCGTTTTGAGTAGAGAGGAGTTCTCTGACTTCATCGGCTCCATCGAAGATGAAGAGAACATCTTTTCCTGATGTATCGATCAGAGATTGGCTCAACTCAGAGAGGTCCAGTTTCCTGTCTCCTGAGGTGTAGTATGACAGCAGCTCCTCCAGGTCCTTGGCACTAGACACAGTCTTCTCCCTCAGAGGAAAATAGAGCACTAAGTTGTAGTCACTCTCCACTTCCTTCCTGGCTAGTGCTCGGCTGATATGCTTCAGAAGGGTTGTCTTCCCGATACCTGCATGACCGTAGATGACCCTCAGACTATCACTCCCTTTGCGAAGAAGCTCTGAGGCATCTATGTAATGATTGACCTTCTTGCCTTCTCCTCCGCAGTCTCTGAACTTTTGGAGGAAAACAATAGGATCATTTGCAGTTTCTGGTTTCCTTGGTACATCTGGCTGGCCCAGGAGTACTGCTAGTCGAACGTACTCCATTTTCTTCCCTCCTTCTCCTACCTTGAACCTTTCATATTGGTTGTAGGCATGGCCCTTCAGTTTCTGGACCAGTGGGTCCCCAAGTTGATCCTAGGGAGCATATGTAAATAGCTTATTTATGAATGAGCCGAACTAAAATATGCTAAGCTTTACATATATTATAACATTGCAATATAGATATATACAGTAGTATATACAAGTATGCCACACTTTACACCATTACAATATACAGTGAGAGACTAGGACATCAATCACTGATATACACAGTGCACACATACCTAGTATGTGGTATACACAGTTGGTATAGGAATGTAGGAATACAGTGTGATGGAGACCCCAAGCCTACAACTGTCACAACAGACCCCATGGTGAGTTTACATAACATGACCACCTATACAAACAATGAACTCCTAACATACACCAGTTCACCCTCATGAGGGAATCATGGATCCCTTAGTATACCATCCATGGTGGAATCAAGTATAAAGGAGTGCTGTACTGCTTGAATCTATGGACAATGAGGTCAGATACTAACTCACTTTCTGTGTACTTCCCTGTGGTCTGTCAACAGGACCTGGTATATCATGAGTGCTGGAGGATTCTAATGATACAGGGAAAATGAGGAAGGTGACCTACATACATATACTGGCATGTGAAATGTTAGTACATAAATCAGCATAATATTATGTAATTTTTAATGGCATGTCAATATTTTGGATCTTGCCACTGGTGGAATGAGATTGGAAAACAGTAGATCAGTGAGGAAGATGTGAAGTACAGTCAAACCTCACTAGGCTAGCGAGAACATAGCATATAAAACTAGGTACGTATATGAAGTACATTGTGATGGTCCATGCATAAAGGGTCATATTCACACATCTAATGGAAATCAATCAATATGCTTATTTTAAGAAAAGAGATGACATGTCAGCCAACTACAGGGAAAACACTGTTTAGTGCATACATGCAGTCACAGGTCTCTCCACACACTACACCATTTACTGTACATACAACATCACACTAAACACCTCTCAATAGTTTTCTTCTTATCTTCTTGGCCACTTCAATCAGCTTCGGCTTGGCTTCCTTCCCTACCTCTTCCAGACATTCACAAAACACTCTTAGTCTCTCCTCGGTATATCCCAATTCAGCAAATTGGTACCATTTCTGAAATGCTTCATAAGTTTTGCCATGCTCATTTAGAGCTCTGATTTCAGTAAAGGTTGGTTCATCCAACAGCTGTGGCTTCCATCCAAACAGCTTTGCTGACAAATCATTGTCAACGGATAAGTTTTTCCTTAGATAGGCATAACGCTCCTGCAATGTGGTCTTGACTGGATTGTCTGTGAGTGGAAGGAACTAAGAATGTCACCATAGATACTTGATGTCACTAATCTGTACACATGCACAGTATATGTGTAGACAAGAGTTAGGATGTATGTCATACATTACACATGCACAACAATGCCTCTTGCATGGTTGAACAAGTTTAAGCGTTCGTGCATGAGCTAGAATTGCTGGGGATCATCTATCAACAGGTCAGCACTTAACACTGAACAGTTGACCCAAGTATAGCTAACAACTGTGAAAGGTGGAGTGGACGTACATCGAGTGTGTCATTCGACGATGTGCACATAAATACGCGTACGAATATTTAAGACCTCGACACTACACTGGATGATACGATATACCTAGATGAAACCTCATACGACACTTGTACGGCTCGATCTAATACAAACCGAACTCACCAGATCGAAGTTCCGGTCCTTTGACTTTGGCGGGACCGAGCTCGAGAGAGGGGTACTTCTCAGCCATTGCGTCACGTCTTTAGATTCGAAGAACAGCTAACGGGAAGATCTAGTCAAGAGTAGCTCTGAGCTTATTTCGTCCACAGGAGGAGATCGATAATGTGCTGCTCTTCACGCGATTGCGAATAGAAATGCGAATGTGTGCCTAATAAGGCGATATCACGTGCACGAACCACTCGCGATATCGATCGCGGCATGGATTGTGACAAGCCCTATACTGTGATGATACGAGATGCACGTGTACGTACATGTATACGTCCATGCAGGTCCACACTCGATTATACGTTCATAGCTTGCAGTGTACATGTCCGAGCGTATATTATATTCATCTCATTGTGCATCATAGTTTGGCATAATAATATTATGGAGGCATCTATTATTGTAATGAATAATAATGACCTTTCCTCCATATTATACATTGTATATAGCTAGAGGTGTTATATAGTCTGCAATTACCTTTTCAATTTCTCATGCATGGGCATTATTATACCTCTGAATATTATAAAACTTGATCAATAAAATTAATATGAATTAATGGTGATAACCATATCATTACAATATAGTATGAATATTATATAATAATTAATAATGAGACCTACAGTCAAACTAGTAATCTCCTTCAAAATAGTCCACTTTGCCCTCCACTGATGGTTCCCTGCACAATACAAGGTGATACATTCTTCTGAACTCACATCATTTCTAAAAGCAGCCACACTGGCTACAATATACCACAGGGGTACAAGTCCTTACACAAAGTAATATCCGTGAGTGAGTCTTTGTTTGCTCATGTTAACCAGTGTGATTACCATACAATGCTTAAGATGAGTGTGAAGACACAGAAATAACAAAGGATACATCGTGCTATCACTCACAAGATGTACATAACAGGAACATTGTACACACATTTACTGAGGTGTAGCTGACAGACAAGTACCAAAGACCAATACATTGATATGTACAATAATATCATACACACTTTTGTCTACTTGTGTTGATAGATTCAAGGTTGGCAGGTCTCGGCTGATAGGATGGAGGCTTCTGGTGTATGTACTTCATCAGAGGGACACTCTGTAAGTAAGATTGCCTGTAGGGAGGGAGGAGGGGACTGATCAACACTTGTACACAGGGGTCCTCCAGGGACTGAGTGATAGATGGTAGTGTTGTCTGTCCTCCTGTCCGGACATTTCATATTACATATCCGTGAGCTCTCATGGAACATCTCAGGTATGAGATTACAGCATACCTGGTGGATGTACCTCGCTGACATTTGTGTGGGAATGTAAGACAAATTTGGGGGACCAAATATGAATACACACTCACTACACACTACCAACCCATTCAATACATAATATAGAGATACTTACATATTAGACACACACCCTACCTACATAGAAACACACTATACACTACATAGAGGTACACCATAAAAACACTGGTGGAAACATTCCACCATTATTGGTGGATTTGATGAATGTGTGTCATCACCTGCATGCTCAAATATTGTCATGGTTGTTAATGGTGAAGAGACAAAATGAATACAACAAAGTATAGTGTGACAAGAATGTACAATGTCATACTTTGGGTGTGGGGGAAGTGGTGGTGTGTGGCTTGTCTACAAATGTGCATGTACTTATATAAACAAACATATTCCAGCCCCCACGAAGTATTTGCACTCCCACACTACCACAGCAATTCTTGAGCATACATGGTGATACATACAAGTCATCTAATCCACCAGAAATAGTGGAATATTTCCACCAGTGTTTTATAGTGTACACAATACACACTACCTATGAATTGTATACATGCACTATAATGGAGATACGCACTATATACCCATATAATATAGCGATACACACTGCAATACATAGAGATACATGTATATACATACATACACTACATGGAGAACTACATATACATACACACAATACATGGAGAATTACTAGTAGGTACACACACTGCACACATCCACTGTACCTTGTGGTGTAGACTGTTACACTTCTTTTCGGTTCTTCATCAAAACTCTGAGAATCACACCCGTAGGCTTCAGATAGCTCATGGATGCCTTGTCTTCTATGTCTGGTGGTGGGTGGGAAGGCGTGGTGCTGGGGTGTGGCCTTCTACGAGGAGTATGAACAGAACAAGTAGTGAGAGTTATAGTAATGAATTTGTCCAACAGTGTACTAATGTACCAATGTGTATGTACATGTACACATGAAGTAGTTGTATGTATGTGCATACTATACATAATGAAAAGCAGTGTGTGTACGTTCATCATGTACAACAGTGTACGTATGTGGGTGGACACATGCTAGCATGCTTTGTGTGTGTGTGTGTGTGTGTGTGTGTGTGTGTGTGTGTGTGTGTGTGTGTGTGTGTGTGTGCCCATGTGTGTGTGCCCATGTGTGTGTGTGTGTGTGTGTGTGTGTGTGTGTGTGTGTGTGTGTATGCGTGTGTGTGTGTGTGTGTGTGTGTGTGTGTGCCCATGTGTGTGTGTGTGTGTGTGTGTGTGTGTGTGTGTGTGTGTGTGTGTGTGTGTGTGTGTGTGTGTGTGTGTGTGTGTGTGTGTGTATGTGTGTGTTTGTGTGTGTGTGTGTGTGCGTGCGTGCGTGTGTGTGCGTGCGTGTGCATATAAGGTACCAAGTACATATGTACGTAAGAGTAGACATGAAGGCATGTATGTACGAATGTACATGTGTATACATACGTACGTACATATGTACATATGGTACTGGAGTGGAATGCACATGTGTATACATACATAATATGACAGGTACATTTGGTACTGGAGTGGGTGTGCACACCAAGAGGTCTCACTTTTAAGGCTACTTTTACCAGTTGTCTGATGGTCTCCTCTACCTGCTGGATGAATGCTGCATCACGTCCAACAGATCTTGTGGAGAGGGTTGGGAGGGGAGATGGGAAAGTTGATCATACAACAAGAGATGTGGAACACCACAACAACACAATGGATATATGGTGCTCTGGAACCATACTCCAAGGAGGTCACATGTCAAGGAATCATTGATCCTTTGAAGATATGGCTAGCAATATGGCTTAACTTCAACGCATCTGTTTGAGGAGGGGGTGCTTACAAGGGAGGACTGGTCAGAGCCACACCCATTTGAATAGGGGCTGTTCAGAACCACACCCATTTAAGGAGGGGCTGTTCAGAACCACACCCATTTGAGGAGGGGCTGTTGGAACAACACCCATTCCAGGAGGGGCTGTTGGAACGATATAAATTTGAGGAGGGGCTGTTCAGAACCACACCCATTTGAGGAGGGGCTGTTCAGAACCACACCCATTTGAGGAGGGGCTGTTCAGAACCACACCCATTTCAATAGGGGCTATCGAAACCACACTCATTTGAGGAGGGGCTGTTGAAACCACACCCATTTGAGGAGAAGCTGTCAGCTGCTATACACACACACACCACACACACACACACACACACACACACACACACACACACACACACACACAGTTCCTTGGGTACGTATGCCTAGTCATACAGAGTACACACACACACATAGTACATATGTAGAACACACCTTCCTTCAGCTGAGGATTAGGCACAACCTTGGTACTGGGTGCTCCTTTCTCAACTGGTGTTGATACAGGTGCTACTGACACTGGCTGGGTGGGTTCCCCCGGGGTGGTCAATGGTGGTGATGTTAGTGAAGGTGCCTGGGACAGTGTTGAAGGACTGGGTTTGGGGATGGTAGCGTTGGAAGGAGGAACTGGCTGTGTTGGACTGGTCAGTATGGGCTTCTGATTCATTCTCTTCAGAGTTGATTTCAAATCGGAAACTTCCAGTTTCTGTCCACTTGTCATGGGAGTGGGACTCTTCATTTGATCAATAGCGGAGTGAGGAGTCACATTGTCACAAACCCAAGTTTACACAATATTGGTGTAGGTACGTATGTACATATGTGCATACGTATATTATACGTACATATCAGTTCCTACACAATATTATATTATGTACATAAGATTTGTATACTGAAATAGCCACAACTACATTCATCATCTGTGTACATACACATGTACCTTGATATCGGGTGTGAATGGGTCTGAGATAGGTCCAGGAGATGCCACCAGAGATGACACACTCTGTACCTGCTTGATAGGGTCACTGGACAGTGGTACTGGAAGGACATAAGCAGAGAGGCATGAAAGGAGATATAGACATACATAGGTACATGTATTACACATTATACATACAGACCTTTAATATTATTCTACATAATATGCACACAAACGTATGTACTTAAAAGTATGTATGTACATACAAATAGGAAACTTTGGGTGAGCAAGTGGGCTGAATAATGTACATACATGTAGGGGAGGACAAGAGTGTACACCAGCACCACAACTCACTGGAGTTATTGCCGTCCATCATTGTGGAGGAGGGAGGATATGATCCAGCAAAAGGATTCACAGTCTCTTGGTTGAGAGGAGGTTGAGACTGAGGTGATATCATGGAGTGTGGCCCAGCAGGGACATGTCGAGGAGCTGCAGACAACACAGAGACATCATCAAGAGCATACATACCTACGTGTGTACACATCTGTGTATGTGCGTCTGAGTATGATGAACAAACACACATGTACACCAACACATACAGTGTATTCTGGTCATCTGCCAAACCTTTTTATCCATCACAATATCCCAGTACCAGATTACATCTACAATCAGTAATGGATACCCAGTTAATCTGCCAAACTTATTAACGTACACACACACACACACACACACACACACACACACACACACACACACACACGCACACACACACGCACGCACGCACGCACACACACACATACACACACACCACACATGCACACTAGTGTTACCACAATACAGGAAAATCTGTACCACAATACTATACAGGTTAGTACCACGATATATTCCATATCACAATATTGCATCCGGATCACATGTTGATCACTACAGGTATAGCTACCACTGTAGACATTTTACTGCTAGTCAGGTTGTCAAGATAAAGATCAGTTGGTTAGCATGCTCAGAACCTCCATAACGGCTACAAACAGATGGAATTACATAGCTGCACTATCTACCACAGTTAATTAATTAACATGTGACAATCAGCTGATCAAAGGTCAGAGGTCTGTGTACTGGATAATGACTTGTTTGGACACCCTTTATGGAAATGCTCTGAATTGCCATATGAAACACTGTATGATATTGTATCATGATTGTTATGTATCACAGTATGTCGTGAGTTGCCATTATCGTGTATCATAGTATTTTATATCAAATAGGTAAGTGAAGAACACACAGTATGTAGTCCTGTAGATAGTGAGGAAATACATGTGTCCATGTCATTGTACAGGTTCTGAAAACAACACTCTCTTCCAGTTCACTTCAAACAGTACATAAACAGTATCAGTCAGTGATTGATCACAAGTGACTGAGTTGTTCACACATTATACAGTACTGCACTGAGAGGACAAGTGGAGGAACTGCAGTACAGGGTTCAGTGACATGTGAAATGGGCTACATGGGGAACTGTACTCACCACCAATGTCACTGTTCTCCCTGGAACGCTTGCTTTGCAGACTCGAACTAGAACAAGGCTGATCTGGCCTCTTTCTACTACCACCTACATTTGAATAAGAAGTTAACGAGCTTAAGCAACACTGAACAGCTGACACAAGTGACTGTGAAAGGTGGAGTGGACGTACAAAGCGTCTAGCACGTCCAATGGTGTCTGCCAGGACCTATACTAGTAGCTAGTCTGTATCTATGAACGTATAGCAGCGATAAAGCTACGATCCCGTACTCGGTAACATCACTGATCATGATGAGGAAAAGCGGGGCAACCGGGAACACCTGGGGAACTGGGGAATGAGCGTCTTCGGACAACGTTAATCTTCACCTATGGACAATTTGCAAGTGTCTTCCGATATCGAATCACCTGTCCAGTAGTAGATAACACAGACATGGACGTACATCAGTAGCTCCTGATCAGCACTAGTGCTCGAGGAGCTGGCATTGATTCCGAGATACGTACCGCAGTGTTCCAAGTTACCCCGCAATACTCCACCGACAGAACAAAACCAGTGACAATAGCTAGCTTTAGGGTACTTTGATGTATAAACCAGAGAGTGACTATCGATCAGTGACTACACAATGAAGCTTACCAGATCGAATCTTCAATACTTGGACTTTGGCCGGGTCGAAAGAGGGATCTACGTCTCAGCCATTGCGTTACCTTTCAACTGACAACACGAAGATTCCTTATCCTCTGGAGAACTGGAAGATGTCGCTTTTTCTGTCATCAATCTACGTACTGCTACAGGATAACAAGTTTAACGAAGTTAGCGAACGAATGTCAGTTAGGTGGGTGTGTCCAGGTAAATATACACTCCTGTTAGTCTGTGAGAAACAGGAATTCCCTCTTCAATAATCGTCTCGCTATCAACCTTTTGCAATTGACTGCATGGTCCAGGGACAGGGAGGAAACTGGATCGTCTGATATGCTCAATGTTTGTCGAGAACGAGTGGACACCCTTCTAATGTCTTCTCGAAGACCTGTGACTTGAAGGACTAGAGGACATCATATACGAGTGAGTTCTATTCTTCGTTAGTCGATGATAGACAGACTACATGTGATATTCTCAGCAAACCGTACAGCGGCTGGTCCACACGTGATCTAATGAGTGTTCGTATAATTCATACGCTGATAACATGTAGGAATGTTGCTCCGTTGAGTAGATATTATTGTACATATTATGTAGATGTGTGTAGGTTATGTATGTACATACGTGCATATGTATGTGCCCAGTACACATACATGCATGCATATGACAGAGTACTACTTGATCCACCATTTTAGCTTCTTTCTCGCTAGCTCTCTTTGTTACCACGTTCAGGTTTGACGGGATACATATTTGTTATGCCCACTATTGTTGGCTACATGGGAACATGCCCAGTGTTAGGAAGCAATGTAGGGAGGGCAAAGTGATACCGTATAGCGGGAAATATTTGCGGGACAAAATTTTCGCGGATTTTGCGGTTTGCCTAACATCCGCGAAAATTTTATCCGCAAACTAGGCGTTCTCGCTGTTCTGTCGCGTGACTCTGGCCAGCATCCGCGAAAATTGAAAATTGTAAATGTGCAAACGTGCACAGGTTAGTGTTATGAAGCAATGTAGGGAGGGCAAAGTGGTATCTCTTCCTAACACTGAGTGTATTCCCATGTACCCATCAAGAGCACGGTATAACTAATACATGTACACGTATGTGTGTACATCCTGTACTGTAACCTACTGTACTTGTGTGCTGTAAATGTGAGTAGAATCTGTGATGAATGTTGATTCGTGTAATTATGTATGTACATATGTTCCTCCAGAAATGAAGTCAATTATTGATGAACTGACAAAGAGAGCCACTGAGAAAGAAGCTGAAATGGTACATCAAGTAGTACACTGTCATATGTATATACAGTACAACTGTATGTACATACTAGGCTCACACATACATACGTACAGTGTATGTACATACTGTGTGTAGTATTATCTGCATACATATCATATTCCAGTGTTCTCGCCAGGCCGAATTTGCAGGGCGGACCGCCCTTTTTAGATTTGAAATTTCACTTCATTTGTAATGATCCTTCCTTTCCTGAGACTATCAAACAGATTTCCCCCTTGTGTCAGCTGTTTAGATAACGCGAGGCAATAAATGTACGCGCGTCGGATTGACGCCATTTTTATGCATATTAATCAACCACGTTCATACGTACCCACACGTGTCGTTCGAAAGAACTTGCACCGATTATTATTTCGTATTTCTAATCTCGATGAGTAAGAGAAGTGCTGATAATGACAATTTACCCCAAGGTAAACGCAGACTGACAGGATTTAATCCTGAATGGGGTAGCGATTTCCCATTTGTGCTGTAAACTGAGGATGCATCTGGCACTGATGGCATGTTTTGTTCTGCTGTTGTGCTGTTGAGGCGAAGCTCAGAGGAGGCATTGTGCAAGCTCTTCGAAAAATCCCGAGTGCACAAAAAATTGCTTTGATTGGTGCACTTAAGTGCATGTATTGGTACTGATCTAGCAAGAAATTGCCCACACAACAATACCCATATTACACTACATTAGTGAGTGTAGGGTAATATGTTAAAATGTTGTCAAATTCTAATTTTTTATCATAACCATCCTTGTCCTTGTGGTTCAGCTGTTTTTATTGATACTAGGGGTGTCTCGACATTGACATCGTGATGCTATATAAATACCACAATAACCCACCACCCTTTTTAATTTTTTTTCTGGTGACTACACTGATATTCACATGTACATGTGGACCCTGTGCTGTAGAAGTACATGGAGATTGTAATGAAGGAGAAGGCAGCCAAGCAAGAACAGCACCAGCCGTCCAAACAGAATGGAAAAGTAGATGAGTTTGTTATCCCCCTACCTTCCAATGACTCTTACAGGTACGTACTGGCATACATGAGGGGTGTGTACAGTACATGTGTACCCACTATCATGTCCATATATGTACACACATATACTACGATCACACCTCACACTCAACTCTGCTTGTATTCATTAGTGGAATGTACATGTGCATACAGTAGAGACCAACAAACAAACAAACAGGAACAAACACCTTTAAGACAAATGTCTCCTCAATACAAACCAATTCAAGAGCTTTGGTTTACTGTAGTAGTGTACCTATGGTAAGGGAATCCTGATAAGAACATCCGATAACAAGAACTGATTTTGTGGGTCCCTTGTAGTTTGTCTCAATAGTTTTCTACTGTACATACATGGGTACTTATGTCCAGTTGATTACTTGTACACGAGTACTGTGTGTGTCATGCTAAGGTCTGCACTGTACCTGAATGGTACATACGTACGTACTTCAATTACATGCACACTCACAGCACACCCCATCACACACAATCAGTGTGTTCACTATCTTAACTCTGTGCACCTGTTAGTACTCACTGTTGGACTTCCCCTGTGCAGCTTTGGTGAAGGATCTGTGGATTCACCATTTGAAGATTGGTGAATGAGCTCATTGACAAGATGAAATTGTTGGTTTATTCACGCTATTAGCTATAGACTAAGTATTATTCCCACTAACTGTATAATATCTCTCATCTAGCTTTGTATGACTGTATATCATAATATCGATCTGTTATGTATGATATTATATTCCATTATATTGTTTAGATTCCTTCATTTTTTAATATTATAATAATTATTATGTAATAATAATTATAATGAATTATGTATAATTTGCTAATTATTGTTGTGTTTATATTACACTATATAATATTATATTAATCTCTATATTTATAATATGGTTTAGTTATTCTATAACTCATTCAACAGATAATTATCAAATTTAAATAATTGCAGTACATATACAGACAATAGGATAATAGGATAATGGAGGGGTTTCAATTACGTAATAGGAAAATTATACAACAAACATGTACAGCCATGACATGCAATGTTCAGAGATTAACAAAAACTACTACTTAATTACAGTTACAGTTTTTATGGATGACAACTTTGATTTGACAAACTCTTTCTTCTCCTTTGGTATAGAGAACAAGGTCACTTGTTTCAGCACCTTGTTTCTTCCCAATCCAGTTGCAATAGGCTCACATACATCAGTGTTGTTCCGAACATCGAAAGTGACCTTCACTACTTTCATCTCTGAAGCGTACTTCTTCATCTCCTTCAACTCATCTTCACTAAACACTCTCTGTCAATAATAATGAACAAGACCACAATAATAAACAACTGACCTCAAAGGTCAGACACTCTACATCTACAGTACATAGTGCTGGAAGGACAGGATGAGAATGAAGATGTGCCTGGATGTTTACAACATTCAGTAACAATTAACTCCTCTTCCTGCATGGAACACTACAAAGTGATCTTGTTTGTCCAGTACACACTAAAGTACTCTCGTAACCTGACAAAGTTACTGAACGAGTGAATGGTGTCCTGATATAATATGTAGTCACATGATTGTCACATGTACACAGTACAATTACCTGATGTATTTTGAGACAAAGATGTAACTACAGGTGCACTGTGTACATAACTACTTGGAATCAGAGGTACTCATGGATCAATGAAATTTGATAGACAATATACATTTTTACGCCCATTGCCCACAATAATGGGGTCATTGGGTTCAATGGTAAATGAGTTCATGTGAATGTATGGTGTTGTATAGGCAGCTTTGAGGAAATCATGTTTTTGTGACCCTATTATCATGGGCCGTGGGTATAAATTTGCATATCGCCTATATTTGGGGATGAACAAAGAACTGTTAATTCATAAAGATACTGAAGTGGAGCCTCCATAGCAATGACCTAATGGTAAACACATCCTCATCTCAACACAATACAAATCACACACGTACATCAGCTGTTCAATCACACATTGGAGACAACATACCAAACTTAGGTTGATCCAAAATTCTTCTAGTGGTACTTGTCTTGTAGCAAGTGATTTCATCACAGGTAGAGGTGGAATATCCATCATCATAACTCCCCTCAACTTTGTATTTGCAACACAGGTGGTGGCCAGTGCTTCTGCTACATCATCATCCTCACCAAGTGATGACCCTGCACATTAAGAAAGTGAACATGTTATCAATTTAGGATGAAAACAACAATAACACTGTTGTCATGGTAAGTAGAAATAACCTTCAATTAACTCACCAGCCACTTCAAGGTCTTCAATTGTAGTATTACCTGCTACACCATGTAGCACTGGTACCTTGAAGTAGGATTCACCAACTAGGCACAGTCTCCTCAGAGTGGTATTCTTTGCCACTGAACGAATCAGCTCTGACTTACTCTGCTCATTGTCAATGTCCTGTTAGATGGAGAGGATTCAGAAATTAAAGGGTTAAGTCCTTTGCTATTCAACAGATCATATTTTACTCACAGGTTTATGATCATCCACATTAAGTGTTAAATCCACAATGGTAGTGCTATGAAAAATGGCTGACAGTGCAGACAGTGTTGTCTCTCCCACTAGAAGGTCCAGCCTCTCCACTGATGTCACACTGACTAGACTACTGGCATCTAAATGTAAATAATGATAAAAGCACTTCACAGTGTATGCTGAATAAAAGCACTTCACTGACAAACATTATACACACAAAGTTGTACACAAATTCTACAAATAGCACATCATGTACATCAATACATAATACGTCAACTACAAGTACACATGAACAGTGTATGCTGAATAAGGCATGTTATGTAGCACACAATGCAAAACGTACTAGTACACATGTGGAATAGTGCATTGGACATTGAATAAGATAAACATACAAATAATTCACTAACAGGATGTCTCACCTGCTGAGGACAAGTGATCTACCTGGAGACGTAAATACTGTAAATGAACATTTGCTTGTAAGATAGAAAAGACATGAGGCAAAGATGATGGATTAAGGTAGTCATAACATTTCAGTGCTCTCAAGTGAGTACATTTACTCAAACAGTGAGCAATAGCAAGAGTATCATGAGGAATGAGATGGAGAATAAAAGAAAGTGATTGATTGAGGTGTTGTACAATGTTTTGTGTCAAATCTGAGTTTTGAGACTCGTAAAGAGAGTGAAAAAGATACAAAAGGTGAGGATCATCATTGGTACACTTTGATGGGAGAGACAAAGAATGTGAAGAAAATAGACTACGAAGAGAATCAAGAAAGGAAGGATCGTAATCGGGTTGGCACAGAAGTCTGGAGATCTTGGGTGAGGATAGACCTGTTAGACCAGCATAGAAACGAATCACCATGGCGAATTTAGGGTTGGAAATGTTCCGTTTCAAGAACTTCAGTTGCTTCTTTGTTGAAAGCTGAGAGATGTGATAGGCGGTGAAGAATTCTTGATTGGTCGTGTGGGAAAAGTTGAAACTACATCTGGCTGCGAACCCAACTGAGCTGGAGTGTTGGTGGAGGAGTCCTTTGAAGAGAAATTCCTCGATGCACTCTTTTGGTTGGAGGGTGGGGAAAGCTCTTCGGATATCGGCTTTATCAAACACAAAGGTGGGCGGAGTCGTCATCATGCCTTCATAGGCCAAAGAACTAAGGGACTCCAACAATCTCTTCACGTCATCTGATAAACTATTGAGGAGTGGGTCCACTTGACAGGGGATACCGCTCTTTTTACATTCCCTTGTGATCACATTACAAATAAAATTTTTGTAACAGAGGGTCATTGTGGGAGGGAATTTACGACCTACGTAAATGGAACAGAAGATAAAGAGATTCATTGGAATGTAGGCCCCTCCCATCAGGTCCGGACGGGAATGCAGCTCATCCAGCATCTTCTGTCCTTCCTCAGGTTTGGCTTGGAAGAATTCACGGACATAGCTTTTGATGGATTCTTCATCAAATCCATGAATCTCGTAGAACACTGTACTGTGCTCTTGAAGGAATGGGAGGCTTCCGGGACGACTGGTGACAATCACATCGGCTTGAGGAAGGCTTCGACCTTGAATGATTTCCTGGAAGATGCTACCATTTCGAGTGGAGAGGAGTTCTCTGACTTCATCGGCTCCATCAAAGATGAAGAGAATATCCTCTCCTGATGTATCAATCAGAGATTGGCTCAACTCAGAGAGGTCCAGTTTCTTGTCTCCCAAGGTGTAGTATGACAGCAGTTCCTCCAGGTCCTTGGCACTAGACACAACCTTCTCCCTCAGAGGAAAATAGAGCACTAAGGTGTAGTCACTCTCCACTTCCTTCCTGGCTAGTGCTCGGCTGATATGCTTCAGAAGGGTTGTCTTCCCGATACCTGCATGACCGTAGATGACCCTCAGACTATCACTTCCTTTGCGAAGAAGCTCCGAGGCATCTATGTAGCGATCGACCTCCTTGCCTTCTCCTCCACAGTGTCTGTACTTTTGGAGGAAAACAAGAGGACTATTTGCCGTTTCTGGTTCCCTTGGTACATCTGGTTGGCCCGGGAGTACTGCTAGTCGAACATACTCCATTTTCCTCCCTCCTTCTCCTACCTTGAACCTTTCATATCGGTTGTAGACATGGCCCTTCAGTTTCTGGACCAGTGGGTCCCCAAGTGGATCCTATAGGGAGCATATGTAAATAGTTTTTATGAATGAGCTGAAATAAAATATGCTACACTTGACACATTATAACAGGACCGTAGCCACCGGTCCAGTTGGTACGGTTTCAACTGGACCACTTTTCAGGGCAGTACCAAAAATAAATATTTCTTAAAATTTTTTTCCCTTGTTACTAAGGGAGAAAACAATATTGAATTTCACTGGAATCACTTGGGCGTCTCTTTTAGGATCAGGAGGACCTTCGCTGAAGTTATTACCCTCATAGGTCTCATTGCGTTCGAATTCTAGCCCAATAGACCATATGCATTTTTATGCCCACCGCCCACAATGATGAGGTCACGGAAGGTCAACGGTGAATGGTTATCACCTTCGCCTATCCAAATGTACGTGAAATGGACGGTCGACGTCGGAATTCGTTCGTTTTTAAGATGTCTCAGTGCCTGGATTGTACTGAGGGCCGTTCAAATCGAAGAATATGTAGTTCTGAAGAGGTTGACGTCGTTGGAATCTGCCTCGAAGAGCGAGGACTGCTCAAAATCGAGTAATCTTATTCGTGGTGTTCATATGTAGTTGAGTTTTGATCGTTATGCACCTATTACACATTATAGTGTCGATTGTTCTTCTTACAGTGAATGGTTATCACATTCCTCTATCTAAATGTACGATAAATGGTCGGTCGACGTCAAAATTCGTTCGTTTTTGAGATACAAGTCGTTGCTACGATATTCTAAGTGTTGATTGTTCTTCTCATGTTGGATTTCTCGATTGAAGATGTCGGTTAGTACAGGTTTTCACCCTCCATCTGCTAGTGTTTTTGCTCTTAAATCTTTTCTAAAAGATAATGGCCTTGCTACTACAGGAAATAAGGCAGAACTTGTGCAAAGGTGTAGTGACCTTCTCAAAACACAAGATTTAGAAAACGAAATCGATGCCAGAACATTTATTGACTTAACGGTGGAAGAAGCACCTTAATTTAATGACCTGCCTGAGACTGAATGGACTTCAGACAACTTGCCAGTAGTTGGTGAAGAGGTTGCTTGTGCTTAAAGTGAAAAGCAAAGGTGGATATACGAAGAATTACCGGACTGGGCTACGACTATGCCAATGCGGACACCTTTCGCACATTCAAAAGTATGTAGTGCATTCTTCCGCTCGAATATACATACGTGCTCACTGTAGGCCTACCATGAAGAGGCAACCTCCGTACTACAACTGTTTCATTCAGCTTATGATTACTGCACAACATTCTACACCACATCATGAGTCAGAGAATGATTCAGTACATGTTAACGGAGCAAATTGTCAGTGCCCTGCAGGAGAAACACAAAGTTGTGTCCACGTAGCTGCCCTCCTGCTCACCCTGGCTGAAATTACACCCAAGGCTGGAACAAGTAAGCCATGTGCATGGTCAAGGCCATCTGGTCAGGCTAGAGCACAATTATCCAGTGACCTGGACTTCAGCTATGCTTCCTCCGAGGGATATCAGCCATATACAGGAAAACTGCTTGACATGGAAGAGCTACTAACGTCTCTTGACAGTGGTACAACAATAACTGGAATTGGCCTCTTTTGTTCGATGGAAAAGGAAAGGGCAGTAACCTGTAAGCAATCGACCATAAGGGAGAAACAAGCAACCGGTGGACATCTTAAAGACCACATTGACCATCTGTTGAACTTGGACAAGGACGTACTTCAAGTTGAAGACCTTATCTGCGCTCTATCAATGTCACCCGAAGAAGTAAAATTGCTTTCTGAAATGACAATTGGACAAAGGGAAAATCCCCTGTGGATGGATGCTCGACAGTGGAGAATCACTGCCAGCAATTTTGGCCGAATCTGCAACAGAAAGCACGAACTCTATCCACCATCACTCTTTAAGTTGCTTTTAGGTGATCATTATGGATGTCCAACATCTCATGCGATTTTATGGGGAATACAACATGAGTCAAATGCCATCAAATGTTTGGAATTTACCAGAAAGGTGCATGTTGAGCAGTGTGGCATATACATCAGTCATCAGCTACCTTTTCTCGGCGCAACACCTGATGGCATAATTTATGGCAAGGATGGTTGTATCCACATAGCTGAAGTAAAGTGTCCGTTCAAGCATCGAGAATCATCCATTGAAGAAGCATGTGAAGACCCATCATTCTGTTTGGAGAAAAAGGACAGAAGAATACTTCTAAAGAGAAGCCAAAACTATTACTACCAAGTGATTGGTGAACTGGGTATTACTGGGGCAGTTAGCTGTTACTTCGTGGTTTGGACACTTAATGATGTCTTCATTGAAGAAGTAATACTCGATAAGGAATTTTGGTCAACACATTTTAAAATCTTTTTATTGTAACCACTTAGGTAAAAATATTTTAGATAGGCTATTATTGGATTAAAATTGTTTTACTATGTGTATTCTGGTTTAGTTTCTCATCCGAACCACATTTCAGTAATTCGCGTTTGTAATTATACTATTAATAAGGTTGATATGTATATGAGCTACAACCATGAATATATAGTTCTTATTTACAATGCAGCTACAGAAACAATTATAATACAATGTCGTACAAATAACAAACTAAATTGACAGCAGCATGCATACATGTTCATAAATGATATCATGATTTTATCAATGCTGGCTGTAAATTACTCAAAGAACATGCAATAATGACCATGTTATCTAAGATTTTCTTGTTAGTGCGATTTGGCTGTGTTTGCTGGAAGATCTTGAAATCCTTCATTCTTTTGATGGTATTTTCAACCTTTATCCGTACACTGGCTATAGCCCGTGTTCATAGCTGCCAACCCTTGAAAATTTCCTTCAGGGACACTTATGTATCCACACCTACATGCTGCGGCCAAAATGGCTCAACAAATATATGCAGGTTTAGAATAATTATTGACTGTACTTGATAAATAGCTGGAAAAGTACAGTCTAGAACCTTGTTAAATATCATACTGCATTTAATGTAAAATTATTTATATGTATCTCAGTTTACTATTGCATTTTAGACAACGAACGTAGATTAGTATGATGAACATTAGCACACTATTAATTTTATGACGTCATATTGCAAATGGCTGTCAAATGACGGACGAATCTAAAAGCTGACTTGAAAAGTTTTCGAGGGATAATTTGATGTTATGCTCAATAGGAAAGTAATTGTGAGTTTTACATTGTTAGATTTATGAATTTACGACGAAAAGCCCACGAAACCTTTCCAAGAGCTTCAAAATTGTCAATCAGAGATCCAAACACTGCCGAACGAAAGTCAAACAGGCTGCTAAATATTCGTTCTACTGGAGAATAGTGAATGACGATAAAGCAGCTAGTAAGAATCTAAGCACTTTTGTCGATTGTGATGACACTTCTAAGGACGTTTTGAATGAAGATGACATGTTGCCACTGGAAAAATCCGTGACTGTCCCGGATGATTCGGGACAGTTGGCAACTATGCGTGTTTGGACGCTGTCCCGACCTGTGAGCTTTCCAGCAGACCTTAGAAATGATGGAATTGTTAAAAAGGCACGTCTTCTGGCTAATAGATCGCACACTGTAACCCCCCTATCTGCCAGTATACGTTGACCTGGTTGTAAATAGTCCAAAAAAGTGCTATTCTCAACAATGAAGCGATCACTGGCATTACCAGAATAGCCAGAAGAAACGTAAGTGAATACACCTGTGAATGGATCTATGGCCACCAGGTATCTTACAGTACTGTGGCTTTTGTAGTCTGACCAGGATGACTTCTGTGTAGTCAGATTACTTGGCCTTTCAATGAATATTTCAATGCCATCAATTATGCCTATGGTGTTAGGCATACATGAATAGGGATATTCTGACGGCCCAATGGTAGTTTGTGGCCACTAAATTAGCCTTTCTAGCTCGCGAGCAAGTAATGGTATCCATTGATTCAATGTGTGAGAAATGGTAGATTGATCCACAGTAAATCGGATACCTAAGTCGTCTTGCAAGAAACCACAGCGGATTCGCATCAATGTAAGCAGGAGCTTCTGAGAATGGGTAAGGTGACCATGAATACCCATGATGTCAGTCTCGCTGGAGGTCCCAGCATGTGTAGGCAAAACAGGAGTAAGCCATTTCAGAAGGATGGCAAATTGTGAATGATTCAGCCCCGAGTACAAATGCATGACATTGCTACCAAGCAAACTGACATCCAACCTCTTTGGTGTAGTCCTTAACAACGTAATGTCCTGCATAAGCTGCTCTATAGTCTTCTTCAGAGTTTCTCTTTCATTCTCCATGAGGCCAGTGCTGGCCAGATTGTGAGAAGACTGCTGCTGTAAGGCTGCTTCAATACCTGGGTCATCGTCACTTGATGTAATGAAAGATTCCGCTGACTCAAGTTGGTTTATAGGTTCTTCTTCTTCTTCTTGAAAACTTCTTTGTAATACTCGTCTCATTTTTGTAGATGGAGCCAGCAATTCTGTGCCATGCGAAGGCCGTTTGAAGTGTACAGGTATTCTGTTGGGATCTTTCCTTGATGGTCCTGCAAAATCTTCATAATGCAAATTGCAGATGACAGACTGCTTCGATGGTGTCCACACTGTAAATTGCTTTCCACATCGTGTCATGTTGATCTTCTTTATGACATCCTGCTTTGTTGATGTTGGCATAACGTCGATTGTGTGTAATGTGAGTAAATCATTTGATTTCGGACACTCTACCGTTCTCAGGATACTACATCCACAGATTCTAACGCCATCAACGTCTTCAGGACAACATCCTTTACGATTTGAACAGCCCCAAACACAACACTGTTGCCGAGACATCTCAGAAATGAACAAATTCTGACGTCGACCGACCATTTAACGTACATTTAGATAGAGGAATGTGATAACCATTCACTGTAAGAAGAACAATCGACACTATAATGTGTAATAGGTGCATAACGATCAAAACTCAACTACATATGAACACCACGAATACTATTACTCGATTTTGAGCAGTCCTCGCTCTTTGAGGCAGATTCCAACGCCGTCAACCTCTTCAGAACTACGTACTCTTCGATTTGAACGGCCCTCAGCACAATCCAGGCACTGAGACATCTTAAAAACGAACGAATTCCGACGTCGACCGTCCATTTCACGTACATTTGGATAGGCGAAGGTGATAACCATTCACCGTTGACCTTCCGTGACCTCACCATTGTGGGCAGTGGGCGTAAAAATGAATAATATTCCTAATCCCGGCGTTTTGAAATCGGCCATCTTTTTCGCGTTGTATAAATTACAATATAAATTCACTGTTGCGGTTATGCATAGGAATCTATATATTTTATATAGATAACAAATATAATTATTATATGGATTCCTATTCCTACAATAATACATTATTATCAAATAAATTGGCATCAAGGACTACCTCTGAAGGCCTAAAATCCAAATTTTTCCTGGGGGGCATGCCCCTAGACCCCCCTACATTATGCCTCACCATGTCTACGTATTACCGTAAATCGGACCACTTCACATTCGATGGCTACGGCCCTGTATAACATTGTAATATACAGTGAGAGACTAGGACATCAATCACAGATATACACAGTACACACATACCTAGTATGTGGTATACACAGTTGGTATAGGAATGTAGGAATACAGTGTGATGGAGACCCCAAGCCTACAACTGTCACAACAGACCCCAGGGGGAGTTTACATAACATGACCACCTATACAAACAATGAACTACTAACATACACCAGTTCACCCTCATGAGGGAATCATGGATCCCTTAGTATACTATCCATGGTGGAATCAAGTATAAAGGAGTACTGTACTGCTTGACTCTATGGACAATGAGGTCAGATACTAACTCACTTTCTGTGTACTTCCCTGTGGTCTGTCAACAGGACCTGGTATATCATGAGTGCTGGAGGATTCTAATGATGCAGGGGAAATGAGAAAGGTGATCTACATACATATACTGTCATGTGAAAAGTCAAATCTCATTAGCAGGAACACAGCATACAGAACTGGGTATTGCAATAGATAACATATCGTGATTATTATGGCAACACTGTTGCACACACATACATGCACACAACACACACACACACACACACACACACACACACACACACACACACACATACAGATACACTATAAATGCCTTAAATACATTCAGGTATCCAATAGAGCAACCTCCATCCAAACAGTCGTATACCAGGTTCAATTCCTACAACACATGTCAAGTCAATAACACACCTCTGGGACTTGTCAGGCTCCAGGTGTCATTAGTGATAATCAATTCCTCCAAGTCTTGGGCCACATTGGATCCCAAACGATCCTTAATGACACCAAGGAGGAACTTCCATGTAGCAGGATAGCCGGACCCACACTGCCCATCCCTCCAGTACTTCAGAGCCAGCAATCCTCTCAATGCTTCCTGCGGTTGCTCGACATAGTACTTCATCATATCAGCACTCAGACCCAAGGAAATGGCATATTCGTACCAAAGTGGACAATTCTTCAATATTCCTTGTAGACCAATATCAGAAGGAGTCATGTCTGTAGGGCATATAATTATTAAGATAAATAGCAAACAATTATAATCAAAACAATTAATGACCTTCATAATTGTGTATGATGTACAGGTAATTAGAATTTCACAAATGACTTTCAATATACGTACATACGCATAAACACAAATAATGCACACTGAGATAGGAATGTGTACATTAACAACTGATTTCTAGTTAAGATTGTGAAATATGTGATCCTGTAGATAGTGAGGATGTAGACACACTACTATACATGTAGCTAGACATGTAGGAATTCATCAGTTAAAAATATAGCCTCCCAAACATGAGAACGATGTACAATATGATGGATGTAGTCCTGTAGATGGCAAGGAATACATGTGTCCATGTCATTGTACAGGTTCTGAGAACAACACTCCTTCCAGTTCACTTCAGTACATCTCACATGAATGACACCAAGCAGTCAGTGTATTGATCGGTCGCAAGTGACCGGACAAGATGTGAACGAGTGAAATAAAGATTGTTGATGATCATCTATAACTGTTACAATAGGTTACAGCTTAAGTGAATAGCTATCAGTAGTGATAGTATGCGTGTGTAGATGTGATGAACGGGGAGTACTTCAACTGGGTATGTCTAATTATTAAGTATAGTCCACAGTTTGACCCCTGAAGTTATGATGCCTAAGAATGGAAGGAAAGATCGCGACCCTGGGTAGCTACCGTCGGACAGCCGTCGATCGCGACCAGTAGGTAAGAAGTAGCTACAGAAGTAGCAGTAAACACAACCATGACGTTGGACTTACTTTCGATATCTTGCAACTGACAACGCGAGGATTCTTTATCCTCTGGAGGAATGGGAGTTGTCATTTTTTCTGCCATCAATGTACGTACAGGATAACAACGGAGGTAGCGAATTAACGATCGGTCCGGATGTTAGTTAGGTGGGTGTGTCCAGGAAATATAGGTCCTACAGTCTGTTAGTCTACGAAAAACAGGATTTCCCCCTTCACTTATCGTACACTGTCAACGACGTGGCTACATGGTCCAGGGACAGGGAGGAAACTCGATGGTCTGATTCACTCAATCTCTGTCGAGAACGAGCAGTCACCCTTCTAATGTCTTCTCGAAGACGTTTGATTTGAAGAACTAGTGGACATCATGTACGAGTGAGGCTCATACTTCGTTGTTGTTGTATTTTTTTTACTGGGCACCTTAATAGGCTATGGGCTAGTGGTTGCCCCAGTATAAATAAGACTTCTGGTTCTGATTCTGGATACGTGTCATTTTGAGGGAATTCGAACAAGGATGGTGTCTTGACCAACATACTTTAGTGCAATGGACACTGACGAACTGGGTGCCTGGATAATACATACGTAGATACAATACCAGTCACATATATAGGTACACGTGTGTGTGTGTTTGTTTGCATGTGTACATATTTGTGCTATTAAGTCCACCCTCATTTTTGAATGAGATGTTAGCTTCAAGTGTTCCATTTTCATTTTCTGTAGTGTAGAGTCCGCTATCACTTCTGGTCTGTTGAAGTACTTGATGTAGATGGACCATATAATGAACTTTCCGTTCCTCTGTGTGTGCAATCAGGTTAGTTATTTGAGTGTCTTGGTATGAGCAAGTTTTGATGGTTCTCAAGTACTAACATATGTACTATATTGTGTGTGTACATACCTGCATGTAGTGTGGTCCATTTACCCTTGAACCCAACCAGCCGTTTCTAACTGTCTTGATGAGGTGAGGGACATCGGACATGAAATGTAAATATCGTTTGTCCTGAGCATAAATATTCTTTGTTCGGTACACTACTCCATATCGAGAGTTCTATTCATCAGCATGCATGTGGAAGAACTGTCTGTTAGGTGATGCCTGTCACACCTTGGACACATTACCTGTCAGCAAATGTACATATGTGAGATATTTTACCAGCAGTCAAGTCACATGTGTTCTTTGCTTTACCTTAAATCCACCTCTTCCTAAGGCACTAACGACAGCCCACACAATGGGGTAGAGTGTATGACTGGTTATGCCTTGAGTTGGGTAGTGGGCAACTGTAAACTCTTCATTACTGGAAACCCAGTGTATCATGAATGTTAAAATATGTGTGGCAACAGAAGGTTGATTATCCGTTGTGATGGCGGCCATTTTTGTATGTTGGCACCCACATCTCCCAGATTGGTGAATCCAATGAATTCCCCTATTTATAACGGCTACAACATACGTATACAGTGATGAATGTTGTATGCATACGTAAATACATGCACAGGTATGTATGTAAATATATACGTATGTCTGTGTTTTCCACCTGAGTGGGAGTTGTGTACAATATTTCCTTTTATCTTGATCTCATCAAAGGAGATTACTACAGAACACTCCCAGTCCTCAGTGTCATTTGTTAGATTCCATTTTTGGTTGCCTCCAACACCACTTGTTGCTGTAGACCTCCATGTATGTAGTGTTATTTAGTTGAATGAATGAACAGATAAATAATACTACTATTGTTCTATGCATGCAGTACCTGGTTGGTCTTGATATAGTTTGTATAATCCCTAAGGTTGGTGTTGGTGGCAGATGTATGTCACTGCACAGTATTTCATAGGCTGCAGTGGAGTGGTACTTTAGGTGTACACACAGTCTTATCGTCAATGGATGTCATCTCATCCCTTGAGGGCCTTTCATTTCTGAAGTCATTTTCTGTTGATTCCATAAAATTCTTTTTGTATTGTCCACTGGTAGATTGTTGATATTGCTATCAATTTCTCCAATGACCTCTGTGAGATCCTTGTGTATATCTGGATCTTGTACCACACTAACACTATCACTAGTTATTTTATCAAACAAAGCTCATTGGGAGTCGGTAGGTTTATAGTTTTTGGGAAATAGCCAAAATTTATGTGTTTGAATATGTAGGTGGTGTCCGATAATTGATGCTTCACCCTCAATGATATGTAAATGCATGTAAGTAATGTATGTATTAGTGTTGCACCGATAATCGGATCGGCTATCAGATATCGACCGATTATTGGTATTGTCATGCATATCGGCATATCGGGTGAATATCCTTACCAATTTTTTTTTGACTTCGTTGTATTTCCCAAGCATCTAGTATACAGTCAGACCTCTTTACAACATCGCCCTTGGTAGTGCTCCCATACACTAGTATACAGTCAGACCTCTTCACAACATCACCCTTGGTAGTGCTCCCATACACTAGTATACAGTCAGACCTCTTCACAACATCACCCTTGGTAGTGCTCCCATACACTAGTATACAGTCAGACCTCCTCACAACATCACCCTTGGTAGTGCTCCCATACACTAGTATACAGTCAGACCTCTTCACAACATCACCCTTGGTAGTGCTCCCATACACTAGTATACAATCAGACCTCTTTACAACATCGCCCTTGGTAGTGCTCCCATACACTAGTATACAGTCAGACCTCTTCACAACATCACCCTTGGTAGTGCTCCCAAGCACTAGTATACAATCAGACCTCTTTAAAACATCACCCTTGGTAGTGCTTCCAAACACTAGTATATACAGTCAGACTTCTTTACAACATCGCCCTTGGTAGTGCTTCCAAACACTAGTATACAGTCAGACTTCTTTACAACATCACTCTTGGTAGTGCTCCCATACACTAGTATAATTTTATTATTGGATCGGCTAAATACATGCATCGGCTAATGCTTGCTAGTAAGTATTGGCAAATCGGATTATTGGTAAAAAACCATATTGGTGCAACACTAGTATGTATATACACATAATACTATGTACGTATGTATATGTGCCCAGTACACATACGTACATGCATACATATGACAGAGTACTACTTGATCCACCATTTCAGCTTCTTTCTCACTAGCTCTCTTTGTTACCACGTTCAGGTTTGATGGGATACATATTTGTTATGCCCACTATTGTTGGCTACATGGGAACATGCTTAGTGTTAGGAAGCAATGTAGGGAGGGCAAAGTGATATCTCTTCCTAACACTGAGTGTATTCCCATGTACCCAACAAAAGCACGGTATAACTAATGCATGTACATGTATGTTTGTACATACTGTACTGTAACCTACTGTACTTGTGTGCTGTAAATGTGAGTAGAATCTGTGATGAATGTTGATTCATGCAATTACATATGTACATACGTTCCTCCAGAAATCAAGGCAACTATCGATGAACTGACAAAGAGAGCCACTGAGAAAGAAGCTGGAATGGTACATCAAGTAGTACACTGTCATATGTATATACAGCACATCTGTATGTACGTACTAGGCTCACATACGTACAGTGTATGTACATACTGTGTGTAGTATTATCTGCCTACATATCGTATTCACATGTACATGTGGACCCTGTGCTGTAGAAGTACATGGAGATTGTAATGAAGGAGAAGTCAGCCAAGCAAGAACAGCACCAGCCATCCAAACAGAATGGAAAAGTAGATGAGTTTGGTATCCCCCTACCTTCCAATGACTCTTACAGGTACGTACTAGCATACATGAGGGGTGTGTACAGTACATGTGTACCCACTATCATGTCCATATATGTACACACATGTACTACGATCACACCTCACACTCAACTATGCTTGTATTCGTTAGCAGAATGTACATGTACATACAGTAGAGACCAACAAACAAACAAACAGGAACAAACACCTTGACTCTACTCACTCTACTCTACTCACTTGTGTCATGCTAAGGTCTGCACTGTACCTGAATGGTACATACGTACGTACTTCAATTACATGCACACTCACAGCACACCCCATCACACACAAGCAGTGTGTTCACTATCTTAACTCTGTGCACCTGTTAGTACTCACTGTTGGTCTTCCCCTGTGCAGCTTTGGTGAAGGATCTGTGGATTCACCATTTGAAGATTGGTGAATGAGCTCATTGACAAGATGAAATCCTTGGTTTATTCATGCTATTAGATAGCTATTCCCCACTAACTGTAATATCTCTCATCTATATAGCTTTGTATATATGCACATCATAATATCTGTCATGCACAATATTATTATTGTCCATTATCATTGAGATTTCTTCATATTTTGTATATATATATAATATTATAGAATTGGTTTAGTTATATATACGTTAACTCATTCAGCATTAATTATAATATTGTTATAATTATCAAATTGTATTACAGATAATAGGATAATACAACAAACAGCCATGACATGCAATGTATACGTACAGAGAAACTAACTAACTAATACTCATAAACAGTTACAGTTTTTATGGATGACAACTTTGATTTGAAAAACTGTTTCTTCTCCTCTGGTACACCAAACATGGTCACTTGTTCCAGCACCTTGTTTCTTCCCAATCCAGTGGAAATAGCATCACATACGCCAGTGTCGTTGTCAAAATCGAACACGACCTCCACTACTTTCATCTCTGCAGCATACTTCTCCATCTCCTTCAACTCATCTTCACTAAACACTCTCTCCCAACCCTGTCAATAACAATGAATTCACAAGACCACAATAATAAACAACTAACCTCAAACGTCAAACACTCTACATCTACAGTACATAGTGCTGGAAGGACAGGATGAGAATGAAGATGTGGATGTTTACAACATTCAGTGACAATTCCTCTTCCTGGACCACTACAAAGTGATCTTGTTTGTCCAGTACACACTAAAGTACTCTCGTAACCTGACAAAGTTACTGAATGAGTGAATGGTGTCCTGATATAATATGTAGTCACATGATTGTCACATGTACACAGTACCAATAACTGATGTCCTTAAAACAAAGATGTAACTACAGGTGCACTGTGTACATAACTACTTGGAATTAGAGGTACTCATGGATCAATGAAATTTGATAGACAATATATGCATTTTTATGCCCACTGCCCACAATAGTGGGGTCATCAGCTTCAACAGTGAACGAATTCATGCGAATGTATAATGTATTATAGACAGCTGTGAGGATCGTGTTTATTGTCATCTATTGCAATTATAACCAAACTTAAGCCTTTCTTGAAGGAACACCACTTGCCACCGACAGGAAATAAGGTCTTCAACTAGTTGGACATTATTGCTTGTCATTAGCAAATGGTGTTCTTAAAGGAATTAAAGCCTTGCATTTGGCAATAATTGCAGTAGAAGGTGAAGAATTACAAAGTTTGTCAATCCAATCACATGCAGCTGTCTATACTACGCCATACAGTTACCCGAACACATTCACTGTTGAACCTGGTGATCCTATTATCAGGGGTGGTAGGCATAAATCGCCTATTTGGCAATGAACAAAGAACAGCTAATTCATAAAGATACTGATACTGATACTGAAGTGGAGCCTGACAAAGTTACTGAATGAGTGAATGGTGTCCTGATATAATATGTAGTCACATGATTGTCACATGTACACAGTACAATTACCTGATGTATTTTGAGACAAAGATGTAACTACAGGTGCATTGTGTACATAACTACTTGGAATCAGAGGTACTCATGGATCAATGAAATTTGATAGACAATATACATTTTTACGCCCATTGCCCACAATAATGGGGTCATTGGGTTCAATGGTAAATGAGTTCATGTGAATGTATGGTGTTGTATAGGTAGCTTTGAGGGAAATCATGCTTTTGTGACCCTATTATCATGGGCCGTGGGTACAAAATTGCATATAGCCTATATTTGGGGATGAACAAAGAACTGTTAATTCATAAAGATACTGAAGTGGAGCCTCCATAGCAATGACCTAATGGTAAACACATCCTCATCTCAACACAATACAAATCACACGTACATCAGCTGTTCAATCACACATTGGAGTCAACATACCCAACGTGTAAGGATCTCAAGCTCTTCTAGTGGTACTTGTCTTGTAGCAAGTGATTTCATCACAGGTAGAGGTGAAATTTTCTCCATTTTAACTCTCCTCAACTTTGTGTTTGCAACACAGGTGGTGGCCAGTGCTTCTGCTACATCATCACCATCACTGAATAATCCTGATCCTGCACATTAAGAAAGTGAACATGTTATCAATTTAGGATGAAAAAACCAATAACACTGTAGTCATGGTACATTGAAATAACCTTCAATTAACTCACCAAACAATTTGAGGTCTTCAATTGTAGTATTACCTGCTACACCATGTAGCACTTGTACCTTGAAGTAGGATTCACCATTTAGGACCAGTTTCCTCAAAGTGGTATTCTCTGTCACTGAACGAATCAGCTCTGACTTACTCTGCTCATTGTCAATGTCCTGTTAGATGAAGAGGATTTAGAAATTAAAGGGTTAAGTCCTTTGCTATTCAACAGATCATATTTCACTCACAGTTTTAAGACCATACACACCAAGTGTTAAATGCACAATGGTAGTGCTAGCAAAAATGGCTGACAATGCAGACAGTGTTGTCTCTCCCACTAAAAGGAACAAACTCTCCACTGATGTCACACTGATTAGACCACTGGCATCTAGATGTAAATAATGATAAAAGCACTTCACTGACAAACATTATATACACAAAGTCGTACACAAATTCTACAAATAGCATGTCATGTACATCAATACATAATACGTCAACTACAAGTACACATGAACAGTGTATGCTGAATAAGGCATGTTATGTAGCACACACTGCAAAACACACTAGTACACATGTGGAATAGTGCATTGGACATTGAATAAGATAAACATACAAATAATTCACTAACAGGATGTCTCACCTGCTGAGGACAAGTGATCTACCATGAGATGTAAATACTGTAAACGAACATTTGCTTGTAAGATAGAAAAGACATGAGGCAAAGATGATGGATCAAGAAACTTCCAACATTCCAGTTTTCTCAAGTGAGTACATTTACTCAAACAGTGAGCAATAGCAAGAGTATCATGAGGAGTGAGATGGAGATAAAAAGAAAGTGATTGGTTGAGGTGTTGTACAATGTTTTGTGTCAAATCTGAGTTTTGAGACTCGTAAAGAGAGTGAAAAAGATACAAAAGGTGAGGATCATCATTGGCACACTCTGATGGGAGAGACAAAGAATGAGGAGAAAATAGTCTACGAAGAGAATCAAAAAAGGAAGGATCGTAATCGGGTTGGCACAGAAATCTGGAGACCTTGGGTGAGGATAGACCTGTTAGACCAGCATAGAAACGAATCACCATGGCGAATTTAGGGTTGGAAATGTTTTGTTTCAAAAACTTCAGTTGCTCCTTTGTTGAAAGCTGAGAGATGTGATAGGCGGTGAAGAATTCTTGATTGGTCGTGTGGGAAAAGTTGAAACTACATCTGGCTGCGAACCCAACTGAGCTGGAGTGTTGGTGGAGGAGTCCTTTGAAGAGAGATTCCTCGATGACTGCATCTAGTTGGAGGGTAGGGAAAGCTCTACGGATGTCGTCTTCATCAAACACAAAAGTGGGCGGAGTTTTCATCATGCCTGCATAGGCCAATGAACTAAGAGATTCCAACAATCTCTTCACGTCATCTGATAAACGATTGAGGAGTGGGTCCACTCTACAATGGATGCCGCTCTTCTTACATTCCCTCGTGATCACATTACACATAAACTGTTGGTAACAGAGGGTCATTGTGGGAGGGAATTTACGACCTGCATAAATGGAACAGAAGATGAAGAGATTCATTGGAATGTAGGCCCCTCCCATGAGGTCCGGACGGGAACGCAGCTCATCCAGCATCTTCTGTCCTTCCTCAGGTTTGGCTTGGAAGAATTCACAGACATAGCTTTGGATGGATTCTTCATCAAACCCATGAATCTCATAGAACACTGTACTGTGTTCTTGAAGGAATGGGAGGCTTCCGGGACGACTGGTGACAATCACATCGGCTTGAGGAAGGCTTCGGCCTTGAATGATTTCCTGGAAGATGCTACTGTTTTGAGTGGAGAGGAGTTCTCTGACTTCATCCGCTCCGTCAAAGACGAAGAGAACATCTTTTCCTGATGTGTCCATCAGAGATTGGCTCAACTCAGAGAGGTCCAGTTTCCTGTCTCCCGAGGCGTAGTATGACAGCAGGTCCTCCAGGCCCTTGGCACTAGACACAGCCTTCTCCCTCAGAGGAAAATAGAGCACTAAGGTGTAGTCACTCTCCACTTCCTTCCTGGCTAGTGCTCGGCTGATATGCTTCAGAAGGGTTGTCTTCCCGATACCTGCATGACCATAGATGACCCTCAGACTATCACTTCCTTTGCGAAGAAGCTCTGAGGCATCTATGTAGCGATCGACCTCCTTGCCTTCTCTTCCACAGTCTCTGTACTTTTGGAGGAAAACAAGAGGATCATTTGCCGTTTCTGGTTCCCTTGGTACATCTGGATGGCCCGGGAGTACTGCTAGTCGAACGTACTCCATTTTCCTCCCTTCTTCTCCTACCTTGAACCTTTCATATTGGTTGTAGGCATGACCCTTCAGTTTCTGCACCAGGGGGTCTCCAAGTGGTTCCTAAGGGGCATAAATATTGTATGTATATAGTTTATTATGAATGAGTTGAAATATGCTAATATTTACACATCGTAATGCTGCATGCCATATACAGTATACATGTATAACTTGTACATGATAATATGTAGACAAGTATGTGTAATTTACTACTAGAATGTAGTTTAAGTTAAGTTTAAAGTCAAACATAGATAATGGCAAGTGGGAACCAATAGGTTGAGTCACAGTGTCACATAGGAGCACTGAGGACAGCTGTGCAAAGATCTACATAAGTGTACTAATGATTGGAGCTGAAGAGGTCATGAATTGAGGGATTAAAGATTTCAGTGTTAGTACCTACAGAGTAGTAGGACCCCTTACATACAGGCTACCTCCTACAACCAGGACAACTGCTTGTGTGAGAATATCACATAGTGGGAGACTATACACAGTACACACATACCCAGTATGTGGTATACACAGTTGGTATAGGATTGTAGGAATACAGTGTAATGGGGGCCCCAAGCATACAACTGTCACAACAGACCCCAGGGGGAGTTTACATATCATGACCACCTATACAAACAATGAACTCCTAACATACACCACTTCACCCTCATGAGGGAATCATGGATCACTTATTAGTATACCATCCATAGTGGAATCAAGTATAAAGGAGTACTGTACTGCTTGAAACTATGGACAATGAGGTCAGATACTAACTCACTTTCTGTGTACTTCCCTGAGGTCTGTCAACAGGACCTGGTATATCATGAGTGCTGGAGGATTCTAATGATACAGGGAAAATGAGAAAGTTGATCTACATACATATACTGGCATGTGAAATGTTACACATAAATCAGCATAATATTATGTAATTTCAATGACATGTGGATGATATCTTGGATATTCCCACTGGTGAGTGAGATTGGTAAACAGGTCAGTGAGGAAGATTTGAAGTACAGTCAAACCTCATCAACGGGAACACAGCACACAAAACTGGGTATTAATAATCGAGTAAATTAGTGGGAATCCCCTGCACATGTCAATATGCATACATATCAAAAAAGACATGACATGTCAACCAACTACACTGTTGAGTGGGTAGAATGTTATCCAGCAAATCTTGAGAACACAATCCAGGAACAATAATTATATTCATAATACTATTATGCGACAGGATCTGAGAAAAGGGATAATATCGCGCTAACAATCGATTCCGAGTTAACCATACCTAGTTGAAACACGTATACTAATCTACAGAATACCGCTTGAAATTTCCGAATAGCTAATTCGGTTCCGAAGATACATGCGAAAGTATGTTATGGTAAACGAAACCACGTTTCCGAGAAATGGCGATTATAGGCTTACTTCCGAACATTCTGTATATCATATAATTTGTGACATCATCTGGGCTATATTATTTTATTATTATTTATGCGTTAAATGAGAAAGTAAAGTATTCGAAATTCAGTCATGCTTATCGGCTAGCTATCTTTAGGTCATTACAATGAAGTAAATCTAACAATAGCGTTATTAGGGGCTGCCTGCGGCAGTCCCTATATTGTTTTCATTTCGACTTCTGGTATGTAACGCTCGTCCGATATATTATATATATATATACTATGTGTTCCTACGCGTAACCGCAACAATGAATTTATATCATACTTTATATTGCGCGAAATAAAGATGGCCGATTTCGAACGCCGACAATTAGAAATTGGGCTAGAATTCATGCGCTGGAGCTTCGCCGAGCGTAATAACTTCAGCGAAGGTTCTTCTGAACCTAAGAAAGATCTCCAAGTAATTCGAGTGTGGGGGGCGGCAGCCCCACGAGTTTTTGAACTCGAATTACTTGTTTTTCTTTGCGTGTTTACACGCCAGTAACCACATACAGTGGACCCTCATTTATCCGGACTTCATTTATCCGGAGGCTCGGATTATCCGGACACCAAATTTCCAGGGATAGCTATTTGCACATTAGCCATTTGGCCTTAGTGGTGAATAATAATAATAGGTACACGTACTTGAACAGTCAGCAAACAAGTAATTCGAGTTAAAAAGGGTCTTCCTTAGGTTCAGAAGAGCCTTCGTTATAATTATTATGTTCGGCGAAGCTTCAAAGCACGAGTTTCAGCCCAATTTCTCATTCTCGGCGTTCGAAATCGGCCATCTTTTTTCGCGCAATATAAATTATAATATAAATTCATTGTTGTGGTTACGTGTAGGAGCACGTCTTAGATGTAGACGAGCGTTTCATTCCGAAGTCGAAATGAAAACAATAATAGGGATCATGGAAAAGTTCCAAACCATTTGTTGTGTTTTACTTTCTAGCCAACATGTAGCCAAATAACGAGCAATATATTGACATATCATAATGCATTCAGTCCCGTTTCAGTTATCTGAACATTTCGCTTATCCGACCACCCCTCGGTCCCAAGGTGTTCGGATAAGTGAGGGTCCACTGTAACTGCTTATCGAATAAAATGGCGTATTTTCGATAGACAATACATCAGCCATAGCTCCAAAACGCAAGGCCGAACGGTCTCCGAACATTCTACTAAACATTTAGATTGGATTTATCGCAGAAAAAAAGAATCGAAAAAATTACATGAAAACATGTTTTGACCCATATCTCTGTTTACAAAACAGCGCAATATTACCCCTTTTCTCAGATCCTACCACATGTTCATAGTGCTATAATCATATTCTTAGTCAAGGTCACATGTCACTCACTTGGACAATGAATACCACCTACAGTTACAGGATGTACAAGGACAACTCATGCACACACACACACACACACACACACACACACACACACACACACACACACACACACACACACACACACGCACACACACACACACACATATACACACACACACACACACTCACTAGCACACACATAATATATGTACCCCACACACACCACACATACAAACACACATACGTACAAGTGTGTACATGTCTGTGCTCTGGATAATGACATGTTCAGACATCCATTGTGGAAATTATCTTACAGAACTACCATAACTATATGAAGTGTTCATTGCCCAATCCAGTAACCTTCACTTGAATATGATTAAAACACCATGAATACTATGAATATAATTATCGTACTGGTTCCTGATTTGCATCTTGACAATACAGTCCCTGGTCTCCCCACACACTACACCATGAACT